>VVHJ01041420.1:0-10020 GCA_015107715.1 Tylochromis polylepis | reverse complement strand
AGCAGCAGACAGGGGGGCGAGAGGGGGTGAGGACAAGCCAAACCGGTTAAATACTGGACCCACACGCATAGCCTTACACGTTGACAGGTGTTTTAGTCCTAACTGTTCCTGACACGCTTTGCTTGCGCAGCTTTCCAGCTGCCTTCGCACACCACACAGCTCCAGTCCAGGTCCCGGCAATCTACTGAAATAGGAAAGGCAAGACCAGTTGATGAAGAACAGCTGTGTGGGTCAGCCTCCCCTGACACCACACCCTGAACCAACTGCTTCACCCCTCCCGTGCAGCTGAGCCACAAACCACACCACGCCACAGTAGGCTTTAGAAATCATTATGTCAGTGAGATGGCGTACTGCATGTGAAATACTCTAAATGTGCGATGTGAAAAATGAGAATTTTTGACTAATTGACATTTCACGTGGTGGAGAATGGTAGCCTGTTGGAAACCTTAATTCAAAAGTATTTCGACTACAGTAAGGCTTTTGTGGCTCACCAGCTCTTCAAATCAAAGACTGGATCTGTCAGTGGCACTGTTGATAATATGTTGAAAAGCTAAATGGAGGGCCATTTAATTCAAGGGATCATAAAATTCACCATGTTTTGTTAAAATTAAGGAGTAGATACATTTTTTATTAATAACAGCTGTGAGCCTTTCTAACACTGAAATGTTTTTTTTTTCTTTTTCTTTTGGCAGGTAGTTATAATGGGTGGAATTGGTGGATAGGTATTTTTTGTTACTTGCAAAATGTCTTACCCTTCAAACTATACAGTCTTCTCAGTCACTTACAGTGTGTCATCACTGTATTGTACACACAGAGATCATTGGATAGCATAAAAATGTATGTGTTAAAGTCCCAGCATATATCAAATTCTTGATCTTCCACCTAATGTGTAGGTTAATGTACATTTTCTGTTGGTTTTGGGATTAGCACAGCTCAGTAGAGCATGCTGCTGCTCAGCTTCGTCGAGAATAAATAGCATCCAAACTGTCCAGCTGGAAGGGGCCCACCTGGATCAGATGTTACCCCTGGACTTGCATCCCGTATCTCATTGTTGGGGTTTATCCCCGTGGAAACCTTCCTGCAACTATGGCTGGTGTAAATGGCTGGTGTTTGTGAGGAAGTTAGGTCCCCGGTGGCTTGTTTTCTGTTGTTGCTTTTCAAGTCTGTTGGCATCTGGAAAGGTCTGTTTGTGACTAATTTGCATTTCAAGGCCCCTCTTAGACACATGCCTCTTCACTACTGAATGAAACAAGCCTCTGAAACAGCTCAATCTAGAAAACCTCCCCCACTCCAGACCTCACATTTGGTGGGCATTACTTTTGGCCTGTCATTCAATCTTTATCGATATAGTGCATAGCCAGCTGTACTGTATCTTCTGCCCAGGCATTTTGGTGAATTGCCTTAGGAACGTTTGTCTAACTTTAACCTTTATTACTGAGGCATGCTTTTTGTTTATTTTAGTTTTATGCATTAAATAACTTGAAAAACAATTTTTTAAAAATTTCCTTGTGAGCTAATATCTGCTTTCAGGAAGATACTGAAAAGCAGGAATAGGTTTATGAGTAACTCTACAGCTATTAGCTCTGCCATGATCAACAGCTCAGACCAGTATTGTTATTAAAAAAATACATAAATAAAATTTCCGCATTTTTTCCTGTCTTGGTTTCTTTCTTCTCTTTGTAATTTACACTCTTACTTTTTCTCACTTTACACTTGCACTTGGTGTTCACCTCAACAAACTTTGCTTCTCACAGTTCACCTCTCTTCTTGTTGCTCTATTTAGGGCTAGCATTGTGCAGAAAAGGATAATCTATTTCCAGGATGAAGGCTTACTCACCAAGAAACTGTGTGAGAAAGGTAGGTTTCTTATAATGGTTTGGATAAAAAGTATTGCCATCAAAATGGTGCTTTAGTTTTGCTCCCCACTGACAACCTTCTATTTTTTCTATTCTTTTACTAAATTTTTTCATTCGCAGTTTTTTCATTACACTTTGGTGAGCACTGATGCGAATGATTGTAAATGAGTATGACCCCCTGGGTTTGCATGGTGATGGATGCCACACTGAGCGGCGAATCAAAAGAACAGTGCTGCACACTTTTTCTCCATGTCCTTCCTTTTGGCTCACCACTTTCTTAACCACCTCTCTTTTGTATGACAGGCACCCATCTATTCTGTTCCTTATACTAATCAGTAATCTTACTGTGTGTATCTGTGTGATCTGTTGTTTTTCTCTCCCATCATTTCTGTACAGAATCCCTGTATGGAGATACTACAGATAAACCATTGCTTGACTGTTGTGCCTGTGGAACAGCAAAGTACAGAGTCACCTTCTATGGGAACTGGTCAGAGAAGATTCATCCCAAAGACTATCCCCGTAAGCACAACTTTTATGTCTTATACATACTGTACAAATTAAGGAATTGTCACTAAAAGAACTAAACCAGTAGTGACGTGATTGTGCTAACAAGCATTGTGGGCGTAGCCACAGTTTTAATTTAAATTAGCATAGATTCTTCTGTGGTTATAAATTCTTATTATGAACATTTAATTCTGTTTTGGTAACATCAAACTTAAAACCACAGTCCCTTCTTACAAAGCAGGTGTTTGTCTTCTGATTTGTTGAAATGATGTTCTAAAATAATGGATTGGAACTAAGAGTCACAGAAAAAGTTGGACGTCAGTGTATGAAAAAAAGGATGTAGGGATGTAGGACATAGCCAGTTCTGGCTACCTTCTACCTTGAGTGCCATGAGGCAACTGTTGTTATGATTTGATGCCAAATAAATAAAACAGAATTCCTCTAAATTGCTAAGTTACAGACTAATAAATTACTAGAATTTCATTAAATAAAAGTGAAGTAAAAAAGAAGTTGTTATGGAGCTCCATAACAACTTCTTCAACTGAGTTGAAAAAAAGATTTTGTGCCAGGCAGAAAGCATGCTGGAAATTTGGGAATTGTAACACTGGAGTAGGGATTGACTTCTTTTTGGTGCCTGCCTCAATAGCCAGTTTTTGGTACTTCTGCAAAACAACAAATGATGCACAATTCAGTCAGACCATTAAAGCTACCGTGGGGTAAAGTGTAACTTATTTCTTTGTATAATGTGGATAGATATGTATTTGTTGTGGTTTATCTGGGGAAAAGATAGCTGCATGATTCACTGTGACAGTGGTTGTTAAACTGTGGAGCAACCATGGTAAAAAATATGGAAAAAAACTAAGTTGAATAGGAGTTGTGTATGGGAAAAGGATAAAAAAGAATTTGTTGATACTATTATTGGGAAAAATCTGCTTCCCTGACCAGTTAGGGAGTGGTTGCAAGAGGTTGCTTGCAAAGTTTACAAAGAAAGATGCACACTTGCCTGCAAACAGTTGCCAACTTGATTTAAATGCTTTCTAGCTTTTAATGTATGGCAGGCCAAAAACAATGTGAAAACCACTGCATACCGCTTAATGGCAACACCATTCCTTAGTCATTTGGTTGTATAACAAACACACTACAAAAAATGTTCAGGAATGGTTTGTTGAACATAATGAAGCATTTAAGATCAAACTTAAATAACTAGCCCAAATATACACCTTAAACAAACAGCCGAAACTTAAACGAGTAGCTAACTCACTCCCACATTTTCCCAAAACAGCAACTCTACAGTTTGGATGGTTTAGCTCTGTGGTTTAGGTGCTGGTTATAAGCCTCAGTAATGATGTGGGTGTTGAGCTATTTTACAGTGGTTGGGTGCAATGCATATAACCTTGAGACTCACAATCAGGATGTGAATGGACTTTAAGATTACATTGCCTCTCTTGTCTAAATCTGGCTCTTGCCATTCAGATCAATATGCCGATTAGAGTGGAATAAGATAAACCCTGAGATCGAAAGGAGAGCTAATTCACTGTTTTATAGAAAGAGTAGCTATATGAGAGTCACTGTCACACAAATGTATGAAAACACACACACACACGCACACACACACACACACACACACACACACACACACACACACACACACACACACACACACACACACACACCTCACAGATAGATCAATTGTTAAAAGGATAGGGCGAGCTGTATAGCTTCTATTTCTTTCCCTTGCTACGGATTGATTCGTCCTTGCACAAAGTTATTTCCTTGGTAAGTCGTTGAAATAACTCTGCACATATCGTACAGCACAATATTATTCACTGACTACACCACAGAAAGCATATAGTATGATTTTGGTCTTCTGTAGTACAAATACATTTTTTGCTGTTCGAGATCTGCTATTGAGCCACATGTCACTCTCCTATTCTTAACTTGTTTCCTTTAACTGCAGAAGCCATACACCACCATGCTGACCAAATTTCAGTGTAAAACAGGTCAACAGGAGATTTTTTTAACTACATGACATGATAACCTTGACAGTTCTATTTTCTTTTTTCCCCTTTGTCCCCATTATATGTCATACAGACAAGTGCAGCGATTTAGTGCAAGTGATGGCAGTTCCCTTGGACACAGATTGTAGACACCTGCCCTAGAAAGATTGATAGAATTAATATATAAGATATTAAGATAAAAGAACAAAAAAAGAATAGTATTATTCCATCAAACTTAAACAAAATATTTAAAAAAAATATGCCTTTCATTTTTTGTCTTCTTTTCCAAAATCCTTTTCCCTTGGACTAAATATTAATTTCTTTGTAAGATTTCACAAGCCTGTGCATTTACAGCTCCCAAAAATGGTCATCTTTTTGCAGTAGACAAAGTAAAGTTTCAACTCTAAGCTCTATCAAAGTTTTTCAGCAGCACGTCTACATTGTCCCGAATTCGTCTTCTATGAATCCAAACATCCACACGTATTTAACTGCCTTATGTTCACTGTCCCAGGTAAATATACTACTTGCCACTTGACTGCTATTGAACACTATTTTCCATCATATGTGGATGAGAATATCATGTTTAAAGTGAAAAAAAACTTTACAAATACATCTGGCATTAACTCATCTTTTGCAGCATTGTATTTTTATTTGCAATGCAACTTTTTATTTTTTGTTTTATAATAAGACTTTTGGTCACAAGCTCATGGTACTTTATAGTTTGACCAGGGCTATACAAACATCATTACACTTTCTGGTTGGTAGAGCAGGGTGTCCTTCCAATACTGGTGCATAATAAGATCCTGGGCAAGGTGATAATAAGATAGGATGGGGGATAATGTAAGAATGTGAAAACCAAGGCTGTTGATGCTTGAGTTAGTCTATCGGGACCCCATAGTGAGATAGTAAGGACACAAAATGACCAGTAGACATCAACAAGGAGCCTATTGATCTTAGATAAACTACAGTATTCTATGTATTATTATGCTTTACGTAATAGTGGAGGTTGAGGTGTGATATCTACTGCTGCATTCTTGGTTTAATTGCAGGTATAGGATCAATAATGGAATGATGCAGAGGCAATTTTAGGAAAAAGGGTGAGATGGCCAATTAAAAATATGTTTTATTGTTTGGTTTTACAGGTCGTGCCAATCATTGGTCAGCAATAATTGGTGCCTCCCACTCTAAGAACTATGTCCTGTGGGAATATGGGGGCTTTGCCAGTGAAGGCGTTAAACAAGTGGCTGAGCTGGGTTCACCAGTTAAAATGGAGGAGGAGATCAGACAGAAGGTAAGATACTCCAGTTGAGATGATTGTATTATACATGTGATAAAAACATTTAGATTTGTATTTATAAGATATATAGACAGGATATTTACCAAGTAAATGAGTTTATTTCTAAGAATGTTTTTCCTTGACTAAAACTGGTAAAAAAAAGAAACAAAAACGAAAAACGAAAAATGAATTTTGCAACACCACAGGCGCCTCAGGGGATGTTCCAGGGTATGCACACCTGAGTGCGATATACGATGAATTGCTTTGACATTGTTGTCCAGATCATTTAGTGCTTTCAGGCATCTTCGCTATTCTTAGCTTGCCTCTACTACTACATTTAACCAGTACACAGCATCAGGAGCAGTACCACTGCTGGGAACTGGTTTAGATGTTAGAAGATTAGAAGATATTTTCCCAGGTGTTTCATGAAATTTGGACCAATTATACCTCTAAAAAGTGCAGCCACACCAGTTAATCTTTGATCACAACATGGGGTTTGAGACAACTCGGGAAGTGCTTTGAAGGCAAAAGGAGGTACCTGTTGTTTTTCATGAAGTTAGTTAATTAGTAGCTGATTTCAGTTAGGATGGATTACATCTCTCTATGTGTACCTGAAGGAAGTTTATTTTATTTTAAATTTATAACTGTTTTTTACAGCATCGGGTTTTCTTTTGAATGAACAGTCTTTGTACTTGTCATGTTCTTCCTACTTCCTTGGACTATAATCTCTGGTACTTCCACAAATAGCATGTTATATCTTTATTTTTTTCCCTTCCTCTGCCTGGCTGTCTCTCTTAGTCTCAAAATTACCCATGCAGGCAGAGCATATGGTCCTGTTGAGCGCTTACTGCTAGCTAATTTTGAAGACCTGGTGTTGCAGCAGATAATGAGGGCATAGTTTGAGCAAGGGGGTCTCCATGTCATTGCTACCTTCCTACAGCTATTACAGCACACTCTATTATTCTTTTCTCTCTGCCTGGATCATTAGACAAGTTTCTTCCAAGGTTAGAGGTGAAAGTGAAAGTGGGGTTAGATTTGACAGGCAAATAGAATAAGTTTTCTAAAAAACACGAATTTGATTTAATTGAAACTGGTTTTCCTTGTATTATGTCTGGAGAACCCGACAGAAATTAATTTTGTCACAAATGTAATCAAACTGTGAGAGAGAACCCCCTTTTCTTTAGATGATTTACATTGCTGGACTGGATGCTATATTTTTTTTTCAGCAAACAGTAATATGTGACAGAGCACACAAAAATCTGACTAAAGTTCAACATTTTAATATTTTTTTGGTTTTTAATGTTTCCTTAGGTTTCAGAACTTAAAGATTAACATTTGCAAATGTAAATGATTAAACTTCTGATTTAAAAACAAAACAAAACAAAAAAGCCCCCCTCCACTGATTAATCACAATCAACACAGCATTATTGCCACTGGCTATAGATGGAACAGTTGCCAACATCACTAAAGGGGCAAATTTTCCATGCTGCCTGGCCAGGTCAGCCTTCCCCTAGCATGTATGGCTGTCTGACCGGGGTTTCCCACTCGCAGTTGAGAAGTTTTTTTTGCAGTTAATTCATCAGAAACTATTCAATAAACTACATTTTTGGGACACAGTTTTGAGAGATTTTGCAGACAGTGAAGTTAAGATAACAAACACTGGGAATATTGCAAAGTCCAGTTGTTTCTTGGTGGTGTCTTGCTTGGCTGTTTTTGTGAGCACCCAGGATTGCAGCAAATGATTGTGCTGTAGTAAATGAGGTACTTTTTCTCACTAATAACAATCATGTCATCACTGAGTATGGCTTGGCTTTTGCAGTTTATTTTAGCTCAAGAAGGTATTGAGAGCTATCCCTTGTTTACGATTATGTTGCCTAACAGCTGCATAATGACTCAGTGGTAAAGTGGAATTGGCACATGATTGCAGGATGATGGTTACACTGGCAATCAGTATAAACCTGATTGGTCTCATACTAGTAAAATGCATGCTGTTATTCATTGCCTGGCATGATGGAAAAGTCGTGAATAATCAACCTTTTTCAGTCATCTGTACATGGCTTAATTAGTGTCATTTACAGAATTGTGTAGGTAGACATTAGGTATGATGGTTCTGTGAATGGGTCATTTTCCCTCACAAGGCTTATGCGTTATCCCTTTTTGTTGAAAACAGGTTTATTCTGATGAACGGAAACTAAAAAACATGTTTTCTGCAATCACCTCACATGTCCACTGTATTCACTTTTCTATAACTAATAAAACACAGAAAGTCAGTTGATGCCTTTTAAGTACGGAGGCTCGGTGAAGGAGACTCCCTCTTTTGAGCAGTGCAACGCTGCTTGCTAAACGCTGATGCACTCAGAAAGCTGATTCGCTTTTGTGTCAGGTGGGGCATCAAGGAGGAGCAGCTAGCCATGAATGCAAAATTGATATTCATAGCCATGCTTCACTCCAGCCAAGGGATGCACTGATCAGAGTGTTCATACAAAGTTTCATTTGCAGAGCCAAGCAGTTATGCAGACCATGCAAATACACACACAAAGACACACACACACACACAGACACCCCCCCCCCAAAAAAAACCAAACAAACAAACAAACCAAAAAAAAACCAAACCAAAAAAACCCAAAAAACATTTATGGCTTTATTTTATATTCAACTTTGCCACCCTTTCAGACCTACAACAAGGGTCAGCGCTACAATGTGTCTTGCTGCTCCTGCTCCTCAGATATGTGGTGAAAATTATTTGACATCTCATATCCTCTGGGATTAGGTACATCTTTAGAATTGGAATTTTAGTATAGTACACCTCTACTGATAACAGCACCAATGTTTAGTATTGGATTTTTTTTTAGAAGAAAATTGATAAAATATGTGACATGCGCAGGTTGCTATATTTACTTCTACTACCGTCTCTACTAGCTTTCTGCTTGTCTTGCATTATTAAAAAAAAAGTTCCAAATGAAACTGTCTTTAAAAAGTCTGCCAGTGACTTTTTAAATTAACCCTCATATCGCCTATGAAGCCTATGCCATACAACTAAACTAATTAAAATAAAATTATAAATGTTACTGTAACTACTCATTTAAGGATTCATATATTGAAATAAATGCCAGGAACTTACATTTTACAGTGGATTAAAAGATCTTGTGATCCAATGTCAAGTAAAAAGACACATGTATATGTCTTAAGACATATGTAAAGTAGCTTTGGTAGGTGAGATGCAGAATGTAAAGCAGGGCCGACTGCTTTTTTTCTTATTTTTTTTACAAGTTGGCTTTCGGACAGTAAACAGATATGCATACTGTTTTGTATGTCATATACAAATGCAGTTATCAGAGGACTTGGCAGCACCGGGATGCAGCCAGAGTTCATTGTTGTTGTCCCTCCTTTCATGTTTGAGGTGATTTGTATATGCATTCAATCATTACAGACGCGCAGTGTGTCACTAATGAGAAGTTTAATGAGACTCTCTCCAGGACAAGCGACCAGGGCCAAGGCCTTAGACGGATTATGAAATCTCCTATTTCCTTTCACAGCATGGGGTGTTTTTCATTATTGCACAGTACAGACGCTTACGGAAATCTCTATTATCGTGAGCTCTGCAGCTGTGTCACAGAGCGGCAATAACACCACTCGGGCTAGAGCCAGAAACAGACATTACCGATTAATGACAGGAAATGCAGATCTGTATAAACAGATGCACCTGTTGCCCTTAATATATTGTCTTTTTTTTGTTGCCCTTTTATTTTTTATTTTGTTTGTAAAAGTGACTGAGATACCCCCCTAAATTCCATTTTGAATGTCAGAGCTCAGTGTAGGAGATTTCTGAGCTGGATTCATCCAGTTGGTAAAGCTGTTACCCTGATTGCTGCTTGCATTTTATTACTGTCAAATTGTCTTGCTGATGGAAGCTAAAAGTAGCATTAGAGCTGACTAGGAGAACAACAGGTATTATGGGAAAAAAAATGTTAGATTGTTTTTAATCTTTTCCTCCTTCTGCTCCCCCTTTGTGTGCTCCTAACAAGAATTCAAATGATAATTCTTCAGTTGAGTTGTTGTGAGAACAGTAAGGTCTGCCATCTGTAAGTGGGAGGCCTGTAGTTAGGAGCGTGGGAAGAGAATAATAGATATGCAGGTTCCTTTGGGTCCTTGACTGGGACTGAATGAGCAGGTGTGTATGTGTGTTTCTGCTTGCATACAGAGAATTACTTCAAAACCGCTTTTCAGTGCATTGAAATCTTTATTCCCTGTGGTTTTTGCTATACTTTAATTGCCTGTCTTGGTAGCACTGACCAAACACAAACCCCACCGGTTGAAAAAACAAAACAAACAAACCCCCCCCCCAAAAAAAAAAAAAAAAAAAAAAAAAAAAAAAAAAAAAAACAAA
>VVHJ01041400.1:0-10178 GCA_015107715.1 Tylochromis polylepis | reverse complement strand
TAAGATAAAAGAAAAAAAAAAGAAAAAAAACAAAAACAAAAAAACAAAAAAAAACAAAAGTTTTTTCTAGAGAAATAAGTTTCCCTTACAAGCTGCAGAATTAATTCTGTGGGGGCTGTTCAAGTCTGCCGTACTCTTTTGCTTCAGCATGTCCTGTTCAGATGGAACGTCTTGCTCATATTTGTATTTCCTCAAAATAACACTGCAAAATCTAATTTAGAAAAACATAGACACCACTGCAGGGTGGAAACAATTTACTATGAAATAGAAACCAAATCTTCCTAATGTAACCACATCAGAATGGAAGGCTTAAATCTGAACAAACTATGCTCACTTTTCAGCTAAGGCCTGCATTAATCGATAACTTATTTAGTGAGACGTCTTTTCAAACAAATCAGTGCCTCAAAATTTTTATCATTACTCTATGATTAATAAGAAGAAGTTAGTGGCAAAAATATATACTTTATTATTCGCATAGCCACGTCTGATAAAAGCTACTGTAACAATGTTCCCCTCTCATCTTCTCTCTTAGATCTTTTTCCAATCCTTTCTCGTCACCACAGTCACGACCCCTTCCACCTTTCTCATCTCATTTCAGCAGCTTATTAGAGGCTTCCACCTGTGCGAGTTGCCCATCTGCGATCCCTCAGCCTCAGTCTGGGAAACTGGCCCACAGCCATGACATGGGCAACCAGGAAATTAATTACGTGCAGTATAAGTGAGAGCAGGTCTGAAAAATATACTCTTAGGACTGCTCCACTTAAAAGGACAAATCTCAGGTTATAAGCAGCGTATAGCTGCCTGGGCTACACAGAAGGTTAGAAGCTTTAGCTTATAGAAAATATTCAGTTACTTAAGGTTATTTTGAGCTAGTTAATTAATTATTAGCTATCAAGCCAATGCCTCCCTTTTAGCAGAAATAATGCAGTCCAGCTGGTTTCAGTTATAATCAGACAAAGTAAGCATCATATACTTACTACACCAAAAAACAAACGCATCATTATTGTTGCCAGCAACATCCTGATTACAAAGCATCTCATTAATACAACCGCTCCCTGACCCTACACTGCCATCTTTTTTTCCCCTCCTGGCCACTCTCTTTCTTTTCACATTTTTTCTCACATGCTGGTTTGCATCCTGTGAATTTACTCAGAGTGTCATGCTGGGAGGTGAAGAAGGGTTGGAGTACAGAGAGGAGAGAGAGTGGGAGAGAGAGAGAGCATTGCTGTTTGTTGTACCAGACAGAGTGCCTGTGTCCTGGGATGAGCAGATGGTGGATCTGGCTGGCACTTGGGTGGCATAGGCACATCCGCAGGAAGGCACGAACACCACAGCGCTCCCTTCTATCTCTCCTCTTTCTCGCTCTCTTTGAATGCCTCCTTCCCACTCTCTCTCTCCGCTCGCTCAGCACACCCACCGCGCCGTGTTAATCAGCACAACTTGTCCTCACCTCTCAGCATGCGGGGACGGCAGCAATATGGGTCCAGTGTGTAGCCGGGTTCAAGGGGTGTGGATAAATTGTACAATCAAGGAAAAACAGTGTTTCATTCTGCCGCAGTAAAGGTCCAAGCTTATGTAAATAAGAAGTGCTTAGTTAATCAAGATTATAAAAAAAAAAAAAATAGCGGAGTCAAAGGGCGTGTTTTTGCACCAGTGACTAGCAGCCAGCACAGTGGCTTAATTACTGTATACTGAGCTAAGAAACAAATTAGAAGCATTCAAGCTAATCTGCAGAAATGCACACGTGTATGATTGTGCAAGCTTTCAGTGTGCTACTCTGTGTCGATCTTAGTAAAGCTGCAGACTTCTCTCATTCTCATTACGTGGAGATTTCAATAACAATAACAACATAATGAGGACTCTACACTGTGACTGTTTAGTGCCAGTCTATTTGCAGCCTAATTTTTAAAAAAAAAATCATTATAATGATTACTTTTTTCTCCTTTAAGCTAGACAGCTGAGTATTAAGTCTGAGGGAAAAAATATGGAGTACATGGAGTACATAAAACAACATAAAGTACTTTTAAGGTAAAAAAAGTAGTTATTATAAACTCACTATGAATGGCAACAGTTTACAGTTATGTTACCAGCAGAATATGAAGAAACAACGGCATTATACAGTGTTATATTCAAAATCCCTGGGCACTAGACTTTTGGAATTGGCTCCGAATTATTTATTTAATTTTCAGAAAAGAGGCTAAACTGTTGAGCAATGCTAATTTGTACCACTGCATGGTGTAGCGAGTCAGTGTAGCCATGAGTCTGCTCTGAGCCCAACAGGGGAAGACAAAATGCCAACAGAAAAACAGATGTAGAAGAACATATTCTAGTGAACTGGACAACAATGACTCTTTTTGCCACCAGCTCCAACTGGACCCTACGCTCTGAAACGCTGAAACAGGGGCAAACAGGAGTAAACTCTAGAGGAGCTTCCACCAGCTCTTCAAGCAAAGAAAAAAAACAGTGACACTGATGAATTGGCAACATCTCTTCTAAACTAAAGATCAGAGCTGTCAATGCTAATATATCACATGTTCTACCTGTCAAACATCACTAACATTTTCTCCCAGAAAACTTGTCAACACTATCCCCATCACTGACAGCGCATTCCAGTAATCAGCATTCAGCTCTTTCTCTTGATAAATACATGTACACTACATATCTATTATATTAGTGATTAATGGGTGGCTGGTAGGTTGAAAACAATACCCTGCCAGGAAAAGGTTTAAAAGGTGGCTGTAGATGGTGGCAGTCTTTCACTGCATTAACATAACTCTATCCATTTGTTATGATGCTAACTATGTGGGACAGAATAGGTGAACAGGTGTAGGTAGCTGCTCTCCTTGTCTATTCAAACACAGTGTGTAAGAGAGAAAAAGGCAGAGGGGAGTTTTGTTCTGGTGTTTATACACATGGCCAATTTAGAATCACATCAAGCGCACACTTGTTGCCTCATAAACATGAAGCAATAATTTTGAGCAAAATATAACTGAAATACATATATATATATATATATATATATATATATATATATATTAAAGGATTATTTATTCTTATTCAAATAATTAATCTCTAAAGGAAATATGTTTGGTATACACTGAATGTATACCAATGAAGTAAATTTAATTTGACCAGATTTCTTTAAATTGTCAATATCAATTGAACAGATTCCATTAAATTTAGTGTTTTGTATTGCACTTCTGTACACTGTAAATTCTACATGTAATCAAATTACTTAAAGTCACCATTTTGGGCATAAACATTTTTTGATTCCATCTTTTTGTGTGAGAACATAAACTCATAAACTGCATTTCCTTGTTTCTTACTACAAGGGCAGCTACACTAAAATGTCTTTTGTCAGAATTTAGCAAATTCTGGCTAAAGAAGTTTTAGCAAAATGATCATTAACAAATTCTGACTACAAACAGCGCTGAGGCCACCATAATAAACTGGCTTAAAGATAAATCAAGTAAAAAATTAGTGTTTAAATTACTGCCTGCTAGAATTCTCATAAAAATATAGAAATGCACTTAGCAACAAGAAAAAAAAATATTCTTAATCCCAAAACACACCTTTCTGTCAGTGCCACTGGTGATAATCTGAAATTCCTCTGGATGGTAGCACACGGTCCGGAACAGTGTGTTGGCGATCATCATTTGACGAACTACGAATCGCCTATAAAAGATTAAGCAGAAGAGACAAAAGACAAGAAAAAAAAGGAAGGAAGATGAGTTTGACAGGTGTTGCAATAGACTTGCAATAGAGGTGGAGGTGTCTTCCCACCATGACCAGGCTGTTTAGTGTGAACAAACCCTGTTCAAATTTTAAACAAAATAAGCATAAATCACAAAACAATCTATATACACACACACACACGTACTGAAATGCACATATTTTCTCTCGTGCATAGAAACAACTGATTCTAGTCAAACAGGGTGTCTGACTAGAATCAATTTAATTTAGACTTTTCTACTAATCCATTTAAAATAAATTGTTAGTAGTCATACTAAAAAGAGAATCCATGATAATTGTGATGAATAATGCCTAGAAGCCTTTAATCCACAGACTCATTCACTGAAGAGGACAGACAATGAAAAAAAAATGACCATAGTCAGTTTCCAACAGCTTATTGTACTCCCAGAAGAAGCTCACAGATTAAAGAATTTTAAGCTTGCTTATAAAGAACTGGATTTCTTTTTTATCTCACTGTATGAGCCACACATCCATTTCAACATTTCTCTCTTTTGACGACTCAGACCTGAGGACAGTGCTCTTCTTTCCTCTCGCTTTGTCTCTGGTGGCTATAGGTATTGTTACCAATTATGTACATTATTTTCCACAGAATAATGTGATTAGCTCATTCAGTAATGTGCCTAGCTACTTTATTTTCATTTCACTTGCGCTCAGTATTTTTCTGGGATGAAACTGAGAAATAATTAATACAATTTTGACTTAGTGAAGTGGTGCTGCAGTGATTTGTGGAATTTTGTTGTACTACTAAACACAACATTTCATACATAAATAATATTTCATACACTAATAATACAATGTTAAACACTTTAAAGATGTTACATGGACATATGCACCTACACAATGGTTATGGTTTGCAGATAGGCTACTCACACTATGTCCCAGATGATGCAGGTACCATCAGAGCTTGCAGAAACACACTCTGTGTCGTCACTCTTGATTTTGAGACAAGTGACAGCAGCTTTGTGCATTTTCATGGCCTCCAGCAACCGATAGCTATGTGGCTTCAGCTCCCAAACACACACCTATGATAGTTAAAGCCAAACTCATTAATTAGGAAAACTGTATTTAACTTTATTTATTTAATGTATTTAATATATAAACATACAGAAATGCAACAATCAATTTTCATTAAAGACATCTTCAACAGTATGTCTTCTGTTCTTTTGAAATCATGTCAGTCTTCAATGATATTGCATGCTATAGAGATAAACCCCAAATTTAAATGCTGAATGTGTATTTAGGGGGTGCACAGCACAGTCTAGTATGGTGTGTCTGTATAATGAATATAAATATGCATAAAATCCTCCAATATTTGCACTAAGCACTGGAATAACTCACAGCTGCTTGTCTTGGAGAAAAATTAGCAATTCTAATTATATGACTAGACATGAGATGCAAACATTCTTATGTTTAAATCAGTTTTGTCAAGTTGAGTAGGCATTCCCAAATCAATAACAAAAAACTCTTTTGGGAAAGTCTGAAAATAGCTATGGCAGGATATGGACTATATCTTAAGCACAATTATCAAGCACGATAGCCATTGTCCATTTCATAATTCTTGTTGATGATACTGAGAGAAATATTGTGCAAAAGTCTCAAGCCGCCCAAGATTTTTTAAAATTTTTCTAGGAAAATGGAAAATCGGTGGAGTGATTTACTGAAACATGCAAACATAAATGGACAAAACAGAGCTTGTACAATTCTAACAAGCTTGAAAGTCTATATTTGGGACTTTATTCTTAAACACTGTCTGAACTCTCGTAGGCAAGCTTTCTTGTAATTTCTTTAAAGTAGTCCTCAGGAATAGTTCTCTAGGCTTCTTGAAGGACATTCACTCTTCTTTGGATGTTGGCTGTCTTTTGCTCCATTCCCTCCATTCCATTCATGGTAACTCACACTGTTGTTGAGGTCCTGGCTCTGAGGATGCCTATCCATGACTGACAGTGTTTCATAGTGTGTTTTTCTATCCAGGTAGTATCACTGTAGTATCTTTGGAATCATTGCAATGCTGAAAAATGAAGCCCTCACTGACACTTTCAGTCAGTAATGCATGGTCTATCAAATTCTGATTGTACTTTTCTGCATTTATAATTCCCACAGTTTTGACAAGTACATATTACTGTTGATATTAATGAGGATTTAATCAAAAAAAAAAAGAAAAAGAAAAAAAAATCTAATTTTGATTCAAAACTCCATAAGACCTGCGTAATTTGGCATACCTCATCGGGTTTTTTTTAGCATTTGCCATCCTTGAGAATGGATTTTTGACCATTACCCTTCCACTGAGACTGATGAAGCTTAGGGGAACAGCAAATGAATCAGCTAAGGGGTAAAATGTAAAATGCATCTCTCGGGTCCTGTGTCAGTTCTTTGCTGGATTTTTCCTGTTTCTTAAGGACATGGCTACATTTACTATAGATGCCTACCACTTCTGTCTACTTGTTCAGTTTCCTCAAATTTTTAAGGACAAAATGGACAGATATGCTACATTTTTGGCTAATCGCTCTTTTAGAATCACCTTGTTGGTGCAAAAATACAGTTTTATGCCTGACAAACTATGTTATTGTTGGCATTTGTGTAGATTCAACCAAAGAAAAAGGATCATATTGTGTGTTTTTGTGACAGGCTGCTAGTAGCAAAGTGGCTAAAGGTAGAATATAAAACTGGATTTTTGCTAAGTTCTCTGTTATATGCAAACACAATACTGGTTTATCCCTTGATTTAAGTGCCTTTTTATGCTTTAATGATTCATGAGTCAATGTAAAAACTAAAAACATTCTTCTGAAAATGGACTGACCAGTTCTAAAAGCACTGGATTGAAAATTAAGAAAAAAGAAGAAAAACTCTGAAAGACCTTCAGAAAGTCTGTAGAAATATTGAACTATTTTAAAACTTATAAGAACATCTGGCTCCTTAGAAGCATAAAGTCAAGAAATGAGGAGCGGCTCAAAACTTTTGCAAAGTATTGCAGGTAACCGTTTTAGTAACAAGATTAGTTCACTTAAAAAAACCTACCAAAAAAAAACCCCCACTAAGGGAAGTTAGAATTTACTAATTCAGCCTTTAGTTTCTTAGATAAAAATGTGTACTTAAATCATGCATTATAAAATCTGCTGCTTACATGATGGAAAAATTGAAAGATTTAACAATTGATTTAACAACTTTATTTCAACTTTATTATTTTATTGAAATATAAGCTGAATATTGAGCAGTATATTATTCTATACACACACATATATATAACAAATTATAGGTTCATTGATATTATTTCCACTGACCTGTCCTTCTTCCCCTCCACTGACAATCCTTTTGCAATCCCTCGTGCCAGCAATGGCTGTTGCACCCATTGTGTGTGCATTGTGAATGATGAGCATGAGCCTTCCACTTTCTGGTCCAAACAGACGAATCTTACCATCATTCCATGCTAGAAGACAGTGACAGTTTGGGGAGATTAATCTGATCTGATTCTGTACAAGAAACAGAATTTTTCGGTAAGTGATTAACTGAAAAAAACCCTCTGTTATATTTCAAATTTCTGCACTACTGTAACTGAGATTGCTCAATTATCACATATTCAAAGCATATTTCAAAACAGAAAATTAATTCTAATGATACAGTCCAAGTTCTTGCTGTTATAGAAATCACTCTCTGACTCCTACCACTGATGATGCTACGTCCATTAAACATGAAGTCCACCGAATTGCAGGTCACGTTGGGTATAGTGATGCGCAACAGCTCTTTATGCTTGCCTGTGTACCACACTCTGATATCTTCATCTGAGCAGGTTGCAAATAGTTCAGATGTTCCACTAGCAGAAGAATGTGAAGAGAAATACAGAATTATAGTTGCGTGGTATGGGTTGTTAATATAATGATGTAAATAACTGATTGAAAGCAATATTTTACTCAGGTCTTAGACACGTACATAAAACCAATAACATTTCCTCAGCATATGTAGACATGTGGCATGTATATGTCACCCTCTAGTGAGTACAACAAGTAAATGAAGTACTGAATCAGAAACAATAGCCATTTCAGCACAGTTTAAGCATTGTAGCATTTGTTTTGCTGCATTTGACACATAACATACTGTTTATTTTCTTGCATTTCTGATACTCTGGGCAGAGGAGAAAATGTGTGTTTATGAAGGGCATGGTGAAGCAGATAGGGAGCAAGCTGATAAAAAAAAGAACAAACTAACAAAATTTAAAGGAAATACAGGCAAACAATGCAGAAGCATTGGCCTCTGTTTGGCCAACTGGGGAAGCATTTTTGTATGTGACAAAAAAATCAAAATGTGGAAGAGGACAGTAAATTTACAATATAAATCTGATAAAAGCTGGCCCACTGCCACCGACTGTTTTCTGATCAATTCTCTTTATCAGGGCATTTGTTTTTTTTACTGCAGAACACTATTTAAATTCCCTTTTCTGATACTTACAACAAGATGGCTACGTCCTTGACAGCATGATTATGGCTGGTGGATATGAGTTCAGCTTTAAAATTCTCATAATTGAAGCGGTACATCTGAGCAGCCTCTGTGCCAACAAAAAACTCCTTTCCATCTCCTATTGTAGCAATGGAGGTCACTGCCTTTTCCAGATTGACTTTCCTGATGTGGGATAGGAAAAAAAAAAGTACAAAGATGCTAAAATAAACTAAAGCATTTGAATGCCCAAAATATAGAAAATACAAAGGTAGAAATCTTGCACACCATGGATATTTTATAGTGAAATATTTCAGTCATAGAACTCACTTAAGAGTTTTGAAGTTAGTCCCAGAACACAAAGTGACAGTGCCAGATCCACAGCCTACAAGTAGGTCCCCAGACTTCAGTATCTTTATGACACTGACACCCTGCAAAGAAAAAGGATGAAACTATGATTTTTATTACATTGTTCTAAAACAATTATGCACATTTGAATATATTACTTTTAAAAATTCCTAGATCTTTGACAGCATCTCACAACTTGAGAAATTTTTAGCTACGTGACATGAACCATGGCTTTTCCTTCCACAAGGATTCCTATTAAGCACAGGACATGAGTAAGCAGTGGCTGAATGACTGAATTCACAGCATCCAATCAGGAATGCAGTGAATGACAGCGATGACTTACCATACTGTATTTTGATTTAGCTGGACCGCAGTCATTCAGAAGCCTTGTCTCCAAGTTAACTTTCATTATATCTCCACTCATGGTGCCGCAGAAAATGAACTGATCATCCTCTGAAATCTGTACAGCAATATTGATAGCGCAACCACATTATCTCACTATATCTGGTGTGCTGTAAGTTTGGATGACTAAAAAAAAGGTGAGTTTACTATTATTATCCTTATGTTAAATCTCTCCAAATGCACCTTCTGCAGCCATACTATTAGTGTTTTATTTCTTTTTCTTTTTTTTTGGCAACAGATGTTTTCCATATTGCTTCATACCTCAAAGCATTTCACAGTCCTCTTGAGCTTGCCTGTCTGACACTCTGTGGGCCTGATCTTTCTGTTGGGGAGGTCCAGTTCCCAAACTCGCAATGTTCCACTGCCCACAGAAGACCAGTGATATTAAATTACTTCTATGCAATAACAAGACTGAAATAGGGAACATCAAAAACCACATTGAAGCTAGGTATGCAAAAAAATAGCAACAGCTAGATGTCTTGTCATTTTATAAGCAGGTTAAATCAAATCTAATTCACTGATAACCACACAATTATGAATTAAAAATCTAGTCTGACATTTAGCTTGTTAAAAAAAAGAAAAAAAAAACAGTAGACACCATTCACTCACCTCCCTGCTGACACAAAGATGTTGTCATTTGTGTTTGAGTATTGCAAAACGAGTGCGTGACCAGCAGTCTGCGCTGAAGCTGGGCTCCCACATATAGCTTGCTTAGTCTCAATATTCCACACAACTATACTGTAAATAAGAAGAAAAGACCTCACACAGTCAAGCAAAACATCATTAGTACAGTACATTAGACAGGCCATCTAGAAATGGTGTAACCCCTTTTTGTGCAGATAAAGATAATTAAAGGCCATACCATGTGTATTCATGGACAGTGCACAGCAACACACATTTCAGTAAAAGTACTAGTTTAGACAACTGGCTAATTCTCATCCAAGACACATGAAATCTATTAAACCAGGAACAACAAACCAATATACACTGCTCAAAAAAATAAAGGGAACACTTAAACAACATAATGTAACTCCAAGTCAATCACACTTCTGTGAAATCAAACTGTCCACTTAGGAAGCAACACTGATTGACAATCAATTTCACATGCTGTTATGCAAATGGAATAGACAACAGGTGGAACATGACTTCAAGATGGCACCGCGAATGGCTGCCCTGGTACTTCAGTGCATTATTTCTGTCTTGTTTTTGTGCGTAATTTGTGTGTCTGGAAACTCTTCTGGATATTCCTA
>VVHJ01041388.1:26728-41504 GCA_015107715.1 Tylochromis polylepis | reverse complement strand
GATGACTGGAAAATCCATCAAAAAGGGATTTAGAGCTGGTGGGTCACAAAGCCGGACAGTGGGGAACAGAGGGTAAGGCTAAGGGGGAACAGAGGTGAGTGTATTGCTGGACAAAGAGGGGCCAGGGTTGAATAAATCCTCTTATTTGCCCTGCTCTCGTTCCTGGGGTTGGAAACCAATTGAATCACTGACTGAAAGTTTGAGTAAAACACCATAAACCTTATTGGTTGTATCATCTCACTGAAATTGCCTTGTAAGTGTGTGTGTGTGTCTGCGTGTGTGTGTGCAATTGTATCCACTTGCCTGCCTAATTAAGTTATATGAGACAGTAAAGTCACCAAATGTCTAGTTTGGTCTGGCCACAGGTTGTAAACTTTGTAGAAAATCTTCAAAGTGTTATTGTAGAGAATATAACATACTGTAGTCAGTCTCAGTCTTCCAATGTTATATTGCTTGCAGTTCTCAAATAGTCTAAGATCCCACATCATCTTTGGTAAATCGTTATGCACCAAAACCTCATTTCCAACCTTCCCAATGATTGCCTCACATTATTTAAACCATCTTTTTTGATGGATGTTAGCAAGCATCCAACCCTCTACCCTCCTAGCAACCCCACGTCAAAACAGAGGGCAGCCCTTTCACATCCACTGACCCAGATGCCGCACTTCCTTCAAAGGGCCTAATACAAAGCAGATGCTGTGTGGATGGCACAGGTCTGTTCTATAAGCAGCAGGGCAGTTTTTGTGCTGGCATCATGCATTGTGCCAATTCTGACCCCAGGGGTTTAAGAGGCCCCTAGGACCTGTCTGTCACAGCTAAAGGCGACATGGAGTGCCTGGCGCAGACCTTTGACATTGATAAGACTGGGAGTCACAGTTCATGTAGAGAGGTGCGCAGAGACACAGTTTCTTTCTTGCAAACATGCACACACACGCACACATATACACACACCAGTTTTCATATATTGATCCATTTGGCAGAGCAGCCTAAGTCAGCATGCATCCATAAAGCTCGGTCTGAAAGCTCAGATAGCTAGCTGGGTGACAGTCCAGGACACGGGAGAGAAAACACACTGTCCATCACAAATATCTTGGACCCAAATTCTGAAAAAAATGATGGCTGAGCTGAGGGCTCTTAAATCTGACAGATAAAGCCACAGAAAGAACCACAACTAAAGAGACCGTACAATGTGAACATCCAAATTTGCTTTTATTGACTTACCCCATGATCCTGACTACAGTCTACTTACTTACTTTCCTTCCTACTGCATTACTTTACTTCCAGGAACACAAACTGCACCTAGTAAATGGGTAGCCCTGCAGTATGTAGTATTTTCTAAATAGCAAAGTAAAATGTTGCATTAATAAGCTAAAGTAAAAAAAAAATTAACCTTTGGCCTGGAACAATGTAGAATAATTCTTTAAAAAAAAACAATTAAAATTCCTAAACCTGTTGTTCACTGTAATCATTTCTGAGCAGTGCATAATACTTCCAGATTACTTTTATATAAGCAGGCTTTGCCAGGAAAGTATCTTAGTATGTGGACATTGAGCTAAAATATTGCTTAGCACTTAAAAGTTAAGCTCAGATCAAAGGCAAATGAAATAAAACACATGTGCTCTACTGTATATGGGGCCTGAGTTCACTATCCAATCACTCAGTAATCACTCACTTTCTCTTCATTTCTCATCTTTTTCTGTCATACATCTTATAAGTTCATTTTTCATGGAGACAAACTTTGTTTTAGTCATCTCAGTGATGCATACCTCATCACCTGATAGGCAAATGAACAAGCTCAAACATAAAAAGCACCATGATGCACACCTACAATATCTGTGATAGGATGTGGCATTCTGGCCCCAACACCTCTCAGTCCTTCTTATAAAAAAACAACAACAAAAAAAACTGGTGCCAACCTGGTGTTAGGAGCCCAGTTCACAAAAAACTGTTACATCGGCTCATTTGCAGTCACACACATACACACACACACGATGAGTGATCTATTGGATATCCCTATCAGAGGTGCTGAGGAGGTGTCTGGTTGCAGGGCTGCTCCTGGGGTCAGAGCTTGCTGCTGATATCTCTAGAGTTTCTCCTGACAGTGGCCTCAGCGTTGTACTCTTTAACATCAATTATTCATTATAAGCCTAAGACTTTACAGCGGTAGTAAGCGTGACAGTGCAAGATTCACCGTGTGTCAGCTGCAGTAAGTCAGGTGACTGAGTTAAAGAAATAAATGCAAGTTCTGTCAAACGACTACTGTTTTCAATGGTTTGTTAGGGCAGTGCAGATTAGTTAGGCTCCAAAATCTTCCTGCCCTTGGACCCCACGGGTGCATGTTCGGGGGGTTGGAGGGGTCGAACCAGCAGGCAGCAGTGAGAGTCAGATGGGACATTCTGGAGCTGTCAAATTTGGAGGGTGTGTTTGATATATGACGCAAGCTTACAGGCTTCAATTCAAGTAGTTTTTCAGTGTTCTTACAGACTCTAATGTTTGACAGTGACAGTTAAATTTTTCTCTTCTCTTCATATAGGAAATTTCTCTTAACTCTTTGACTTATCAAAGACAGCATCTGTCAACCCTTTTCGCTACTGGAAGCTTAGTGAAGAAAGCCTCTGAAACCACAATCAAGCACTCTGCTTTTCCTCTCATCATTTAGAGGAGACTACTTAGTACTGCAAGTTGTAAAAGTGGAAAGCAATACCCTTACTTCCGTTTTGGTTGAGGATATTGTGGGATAACAGTCTGTAGAGTTTTAATCAAGGGCTTTCCCATGCAGCATCCCTGCCCTGAGGCTTCCCTGGGCCTGAGACGCCCATGGTGAAGGCTATGTGGTTGTATATATATATATATATATATATATATATATATATGCCTGTTCACTAAACGCACACATGGATACACACAAAGCCATCTAGAGCTTTCTTTTTTTCTTCTTTTTTTTGCGTCTAGGGCTTTCTGACACAGGGAGGCCTGTGGTGGGATCTCATTCATCAATCTTACAGCTTGGGTTGGTGATCTGGAGTCAGTCTGGCCACAAAAAGAAACTGCTCTGTCATTAACATCAACTAATATAACAGTGTTCCTGGAATGCTTGTGTCTCTGCTCAGTAAAAATTCACACTAAAGACAGACCACGCAAATAGACCGAATAAGTGATACTAATCAAGATAAACAGATAAAGTAAACAGCAACACACAGACCATTTGGCAGAAAAAGAGGCATACAAAAAGAGCTGATATTAAGCCTTTATGTGTATTGCTCTTTATTTATAGCCTGCTAAACCAATCATTCAATGTTGTAAACATTGGAAAGAGGAAGTGCCCTGTGGACAGACTGACCAATTTATTATTCAGAGGTTATGCAAAATACGAGCAACTCATAATTTAAGCTTTAAAAAGCAGAGCTGGCTCAAAATGAGCTGCCAAAATTCATACAAGGCTACCACCTTCGACACAGAATAAGCAGACCAAAAAGAGAATAAAAAACCTATTAATAATACCACCATTTAATTTAATAGATATACATAAGCAGGATATTCCTTTTAATAGAGCAGCTGCTGTAAAATGCTAGTTTGCATTTGTTATGTATTTGGCCCCAAACCATAGAGTCTCCTCTGATCTGTTTATTGGTTTGGTCTCTGTTGGAGTTGTTCTCCACACTAAGTGATGCCACCAGGCCAGTGTGTGTCGGGCCGAATGTCAGAAACCACCCACCGTCCATTCTCAGCCCAGCGTAGCCGCGGCTGTCATTCCCAGTCAACTCACAAGCCCATAATTGCACTTCACATGTACTTTCTGCCTCTGGTATTTTTAGATCAGTGAATGTTCTCGCCATACAGAGAGGTTGGGGTGAGGAAATTAAGAAACTTAATAAGCGAGTAGAGTTAAAACATACATCATTAAATCTAACAAAAACTCGGCATTACTCACTGGGCTTATTTTGGAGGGCTCTACGTAAAAGAAAAAAATAAGAATCCTATTTATTTGAAGGGGGAAAAAACAGAAAACTTACCATCAGTCCAACAAGAATGGAGAAAGTTTTTTTTGTGAAGTGAGGATGGCCTGATTTGCAACAAAATTATGCCATTCCACATTAGAGGACTTAGAAAACAGTTCAATGAATACTTTTCTAAAGAACAAAAATGCATGAGGTCAGCCCTCCAGCTATTGTCAGACGATACTTTTCAAACCCAGCATTTCTCCTTCAGGGGCAAGAGACTGCCAATCAAGTGCATTTTGCTGTGAAAAAGGAAACACAGAGAGGGAGAAATCTCCTGAGGTATTGTCCATATGGCCGTGGTCGGCTGCTCTTAAGTGGAGCCAATGGCATCTTGCGTCCCCAACCAAAAACAAGAGATTTTTCTTCTTCTTAGTGGGAAGGAAAGGATATAGGAAAAAAAAGGAAAGTGGTTCCAATTGAGTAGGGACCAGTGTGCAAGCAGTTTAGTGTGCTTTCCAGTTTGAGCACTGGCTGACTGATTAGCCTGTATGACAGACAGTGCTGGAGGCAGACAGAAAAACACTTTCAGAGGATTAAACAAGGTTGCGCTCTCCATAGCCTCACAGACCAAAGGGCCAAATTAGAAAGGGTATTACTTCCTTGCATGTAACTGGTTGGGCCTGGATGAAATGCTAATTGCATTTCAAAAGAGTTCACAAAACAGAGAGGCAACCCAAAACGGGGGTGTATTTTCATTGGAGAAGAAGCGGGACTTTACGATTCACTGACCAGCACACAATTTTAAGGAGCAAGCCTTTTGTTCACTCATGCTCCTTTTTGTGTTCTATGTGCATTTCTGACATTGCCACAGTTCTCTATTCCTTTGTTTCTCCCACTTTTTGGCATGCTAGCCTCCTCTCCTGCAGAATCCAAATCTTCCCATTCAGACTCCCTTCTTTTCTCCCAGCTCTACTCTATCACTTTTAAATAACACACACACACTATACACATCCTTACTACAGTAGGTGTGGGACAGCCCCTTTTTCAGGCTGTTGTAGCCTCTTGAAAACTAAGGGCCAGACGGTGAGGCTAAAGCAAATTCCTGAACGACTCAGGTCAAGAAATTTCGTTTATTAGAGAAAAATACCAAAACCAGTAAAAATAAATGGTGATCATAGCTCAAATCAAGCTGTTAATCAAGTTTGTTGTGATTTAAAACAACCAAAGTGTTATGTAATAGTGAATTTGAGATGGTGCCCATGTTCACGTTTGTGGGTCCTGTCCATAACCTTTTTTTAACATATACCCAGACAAAGACTCATATACCCAGAGAAAGCCGATGTGCACATCTTTTTACATAAATAAACACACCCACCACATTCTCAGGCACGCTTGGCTCAGCCACACAAACATACGAGAAATTCCTCTGACGTGATGAACAGCGGCACAATGAGAGCAGTGAGAGATAAACAAAGAAGGAAAGCTTGTGTAAATGAAATGTAAAATCATGGGTCTTACACACAAACTAGGGGGTTAGTGGATAGATTAAAAAAAAAAACTATATGGAATCACCACACTTAGAAGATGTTCATTCAAAAAAAAAAAAGGACTTCATTAATGAAAAACAATACTGTGTATCAAGCTGGCACGAATACCGTTTGACAGATTAAGGCGTGCCATGTACCAAATCTATTTTCTATTGACAGAATGAGAAAAGTGTCCAAAATGTGTACATGTGCATCTCTCTTAGTCTTTTATTTCACATACCAGTCTGCTTATTTTCCTCAGGCAGTCATTGTTATTTTTCACTGGAATGACACCAGACTAAAGTCCCAGCATAATCTCCTTGGCCAGTACAGGCCTGTAATTCATCACTAAACATCGCCTTCAACCAAATCAATCAAACGTAGTCTTTGATCACTCCCCTGTAGCCCGCTGTAACCTTGTTTTCTTCTGTTTAGGTGGTAATGCTGGTTTTAGTTTGACTTTTCTGTATGCAAATCCCATTTCATTCAGCCCATTTCAGTTATATGACAAACAAACAGCCAAACGTGTTTCTCCCCATTTGCTTTTCATTAGTTTTCTTGTGCATTTTCAAGACATACAGTAATGCTTTGAGTTTTCTCTCCTGATGCTGTGACATCTTCCATCTACCAGTATATTTTCCTTTTATAATGTTCCTGTACTTGCTCTGAATTTTAGACTGGGAACAGCCAACATTATTTTGCATAATTTCTTCATCAGACTGATCTGGAAAAAATGTCATTAATATAAAAAACAACTGAGCTGTTTTACATGAATTTCATGAAGCCAGAATCTTCAGCTATCAAACAAAAGTCATTTTTATATCATATCTGTGGTCTGTGTATGTGCTTCAAAGTAAAATAATCCAAGAGCGGTGATGCCAAACGTTTTTTCCAGGAGTTGTAGATGTAAAAGGTTGGTGACCTACTTCGATAGGTTTGTTTTATATGGACAGGACACTGCTTTTCTGAAGCTCATTATTTTTCACGCTCTTTCAGACTCAGACACACATAACACAAGTAAAGTCATTAGAGAGGGGAAGTGGTGGTTACAAAAAAGAAACAGTATAAGGTTAGATACCCATGATGTTCTTCCAGCCAAATGTGAGGCTGTGAGCAACTCAACCTGATCTGTCTCAAGTAGGACGGGAAGCAGAGGGCACCATGGGATGCTTTCCACATGGTTCCATGTGGATTTTAACATGTGTGGCTTTCTTGCCAGACAAAGGGATCCAGGTGGGGGGTCTTCATGTTTAAAAGAATGGAATCAATGACGGCCAACCAAAGATGTAATCATCAAATAAATCTGTGGAGCTTTGGAATAACACATTATTCGATGACTGGTGAAAAGAAAATGTTTTCAGTGCTCTTTAAAACGCCATTTAACTTGTACAAAGTCTAGCCAAGCTAATGTGAAACAAAGGACACAGCCTTCCACAATGTTCTTGTACTTTTCCCTATGTTTTGATATCTGAGGAAATGTTGCTGTGCATGGATTTTCCGTGCTGTTTGCAAGATAAAATGAAACAGACCAGCTTGAACTTGCAAGGATAGAAATGTAGCTAAAATTGAATGTAGGGTAAATACTACAAACCAAAACTGATATTTTGTATTGATAATTCTGTAATATTTTAGAAGAACTGGTCATCCGTCAGTGTAAGAACAGCAGGTAGTAAAGGCTCTGACCTTTACTACTACTGCTTTTTGGTGGTAAATCTATCTGATTTACCACCAAAAAGGTCAGGTTCAAGTTTAGTCCTGGAATGGAGATGCTCAACAGATGAACAAGTACAAGGGCTCCTTTTTGCTCCTAGAGAAGAAACTATAACAATAAGTGCATAAGCACAAGTGTGTGTGTGTGTGTGTGTGTGTGTGTGTGTATGTATGAGCTTGTGGTTGTGAAATGTGACAGAGAGGTCACAGCCGAGAGCTCACAGCAGTGACCGTACTAGAATCCTCTCACCAGGAACAATATGCGGTTGGTTAGGCCCGCTAAAGAGACCTCAGGATTGCTGGACATCACTGAAAGGCCACCGCTTTCCTGTGTCTTTGCTCCAAAGACAACAGCTACTAAACCATGATCCTGTTTCCCGTGTGTAAGCACGAACTGTCAAATGACTTTTTAAAAACAAAGTATTTAACAAAATAGTAAAACAGAGACAGAACATTTCAAGGGAATTATTCATGGCTTGAATTTGCCAGTTTACAAAATCTTAAACTTGCTTCACCAGGCCAGGCACTGAAGTATTAGACATAATGATTGAAGTTCAGATAAACAGCAGGGCGACATTTTAAGTTAGCATAGCTCCAGTCTCACTTGTTGCTGAGGAGCCACGAGGAGCATACTGAATGTTAATTAGACAACAGGACATACAACAAGATCTCAACATCAAAAATGAATTATTCTCCACTCAGAAATATGAACAGTATGGATTACTTTATTTGCTTTTTTTCATCAAATACTGTCCTGCATTTTTATGTTCTCTGTACCTTTTCAATGTCTCCTAAGGGAGATGAAAATCCTAGCAAAACTGTCTGCCCAAAGCAGCCTTGTTTCCCCACAGTATCAACTGTTATTTGATCAATATGCAATACACTGAAATAACATCAAAAACTGAAAGAGCTCAATTTGAAATAACTCCTGCTTGAAGATAATCACCCCAAAGTGTCAGAAATTGTCCTTATTCATTATTGTAATCCAGTCACTATACACAATACAGAAAAAGCTTAAATCCCAAAAGTCATGTCTTTGATTGTTAGTGTAATCATTGTTAAATCAAGCTGCATGTCTTTTGGATATTTTCGATACTGAAGGTATGGGGAAACCTTCCACATTTTAGCTTTAAATGCACCCAAAAACATTTACTCTAATAACTGTTTCAGGAATTTGTTTTTATGTTTCACACCACATCCTTGCATAATGCCAAGTTCAATGTAAAGAATAAGAATCTGCCTTAAGGACATGGTCATTTGAAAGTCAATGCCCTTTCAAGGTGTTGAAATGACAACCTAACCATAAAACTATAGTTTTATGTGAGTTTTAACTTCACAAATAAAATCTAAAGTATTTTAGGCTGACTGAATCCAATCTTTTTCTTTGAGTTTTGCTGTATTGCTCTAAATGGTCGTTACTATCCTGTGTTTTTACATGGAAAAAGACGGTTTAGTAAAGCACAAAACCGTGGATGAAAACAAAATAACCTCTTTTTTGTTATAACTTCTGCTTATATAAGCAAACAAAAAGATCACAGGCATCTGTTCACAGATAGTAGCTTTCAAGTCATGTATTGTTGTAATTAGACGTCACAAATTTCATTCATTTAAAGACACATAGATAAAAGATGTGCTTCACAGCTCTTGTGGAACTTTTGATTCAATGGCGCACAGATCATGGGGGGGTAGCCTGTTGCATGGCGCCTTCATCCACTACTTCTCTCTATCCCTACACACTGTAACGACAATACTTCTCATCCCTACCAAATATCAGTCTCATCCTTTCTGTATCGTGCAACAGTCCAACACCTTTCATCAATGAATAGTCTGTTTATGGCACTGCCCCCCTTTGTACCGTGCAGCCATTAGGGAGGTGAGACAGAAGGAAAGAGAGGCAAGCAGTAAAACAGTTTCCGCCCAGTGAATCACATTCAGCCCCTTGCACAGGCGAATGGGGGCTGACCCCTGCCAGGCAATGACATAAACACCGACAGACAAAAGCCCTGACCTCTGAGCAAGTGAGGATCTTAGAGAATCCCAATCTGCAAAAACAAACTCACTCTGACATATGACTTTCTAATGATGGGAATGGAGAGAGGAGGTTAAAAAGAATAAAACTGTGAACCCCCTGTCAACTTGTGCTGCTTCTTTGTAAAGATGAGGGAACAAACTGATTAAATAATTTTACTAATTTCTACAAAGATTCACAGAAGAAACAGCTGATGGAGAGCAGGTGTAAACGCTGAATGGATACAGAAACAGCTCCCCACCCTTCCTCCCCAGTGAGAAAAAAAAGGATTTAACTCTGCTGGCCGCACCACAGAGGAGGCAACAAAAGAGATTTGCAAAGGACGCACGAAGATGACATCATGTCAAATCAATTAGAGATCAGGAGGAGATGTTCAATTATTTAAGGTCTGCAAACCCCACCCCACGAACTGGTGTAAATTATGGAGCCATCTGCGTAAAATACCCCCCCAAAAAAGCAGCATCACAATGGAGCTAAAGGCGCCGCTCGTTTCTTTAACAGTAGCAGCACATGTGCGCAACTCAAAGTATGCCAAGATTACTTATGGCCCGAGTAAGCCTATAGATTAGTCAGCGGAGTCTTTATGAGAAGGTCCCCCGGCTCGCCATGTGTGACAGTTGTTGTTTTATTTCAGTGGGAGAGCGAAAACCCACACAAAGCGGAGTAATCACACTGGAGATCCTGAATGTAACCATGGAAGCGTTTGTCTCCGTCCTCAATGGGCTACTCGGCCATTCATCTACTGATTGCGCTGAATCAATATTTAAGCTTTTCAATTTTATTAGCTGCACCGAGGGGTATTTTTGGCACAGGGCAAAAAGAAATTAGCAGCGGCCAACCACTTTTAATCGTTTTCTTATAGTCTTACACAATGCGTCTGCTTGAGCTGTCTGGCATAATTGATGAGGGGTATCGCTACTCATTTGTTTCCTTTATCCTTCCCACTATTAATCCACCGCTGACTCTAGCGGCTGGAGGAACTAGTCATTTCTCACTGGCTTACTGAGAAATAAATCCAAAACGTCTGCATTGTCCTGACAGACTGTAAGACAAGAGTGTCACGAAACCACATCCGACGCATCTTCAGCTCTTTGTGAAATGAATCCTGTAAAGTTTTGCTGGTCGCCACGCATCCTCTGTCTTAGCCCACAAATCACACTGACAGACAGAAAAATCTTAGAAAAAGCACACAACACAATTCGTGTTAACTTACCTGACACCGTGCTTGACCGCTCAGTCCAAAATATTGTACTCTATATAATGTTTATTGCTGTGGATAACATCGGTGTGCGCTCTGAAGATCTTCGGCTCCACGTCTTCTCAAACAGCAGCCGGTAACTGCATCGTTTCGTGTTGTCTGACACTGAACCTTCCCCTCGGCAGCTTTAAGCTCTCGGTGAACAACGTGGGTAGAAGCGCGTCTGTCATGTAACGGGACTGGAGCCGGCTGAAATAGCCGAGACGGACACGGCTCTCTGAGACCTGGTCCTCTCTACACACAACTCCGGGCTCCTGCGGCAGCTGTAGTTACTGTACAAACACGGCCTGCTGTCCGAGCAGAAAGCTTAGTTTACAGCTACTCGGAGACTCGAGCTCGTCTCCCGGTCGCTGCTAATGAGACAAGATGTTTTAATCCCATTTGTCTCTGAAGAGTGCACGCTACCGTGCACACGCTGTGCTGGCCGACAGCTCCACCTTGTGAGCCGAGCAGGCATAGAGAGCCGCTCTCCTCTGCGCTGTCGTCTGCCACTTATAGTCTGCACAAACTTTGCAAATATGCACCTGAAGAACTTCATTTACAGCTGACCCCAGCTCAAAAAGTTTTATACAGTAATATATACAGTGCTGTGCAAAAGTCTTGAGCCACATCTCATTTTTTTTAAACATTTTGCGCTTTAATTTGGTTAACTTATGTATTCTTATTTAGTCTATTTATTTATTATCTCAATAGCAAGCCAAACCGCATTTCATTGTGCTATGTATAATGACAATAGAGACCATTTATTCATTGCTATTCATTACTAATTGTTTTAAGTACTCTTGAGGAATAGTTTCCAGGTTTTCTGAAGGTCTTTGAAAGTTTTTCTTTGGACATTGACTGCTTTTCCACTCATTTTCAGTCCAGTCCTTGTACTTGACCATTTTCTAGGAATTATATTTGATGAGCCATTTAATACTGACCTATGGATCATTCAAGCTTAAAACAGACAACTAACTCAAAGGAGGAAGCAGTGGTTTCTCTACACATAATGGAGCAAAGAACCAATTTCAAATTTTATCTTTAGGCACTTTGTTACTAGCAACCTGTTATAAAAGCCTGTAATTTGTTCCCTATGCATATTCCCTGTATGTTCCCTATATATTGTATATGTATACTAAAGCTAACACAGGTTGACAGATAAAAGAGTACTTCATCAACAGGGCAATTCATAAACAACTATTAGCCGAAAACTTGGCATATCTCGGCATGATGTGCTGTGTGCCCTTAAAAAATAAACAAGTGGCAGGGCTACAAAACTATCTGCAGCAGATGAACAGTATCTGAAAGTCATATCCTTGAGAAATAGAAAAATAAATCCAGCAAAGACGTAGCATAGGACAGTAGATGGATCTGGCCCCTAGATTGATCCATCTACTGTTTACTAAAGCCTCATCAGAAATGGCCTCAGTGGAAAGGTGGCTGTCAAGAAGTCACGAGGAAGGAAAACAAGGAGAAAAAGCTGAGGTATGCCAAATTACACAGGAACAGGACTGAAAATCAGTGGCAACAGGTCTTGTGGAGGGATGAATCCCAACTTTTGGTTTGGATTGTACAGTCTACAGCCATCTGTAAAACACAGTGGAGGTTCTGTCATGATTTCAAGGTGCATTTCAGTTGCTGGTGTTGGGGAATTTGTCAAAATTGATGGAGTTATGAACTCAGAAAACTGAGTCAGATTTTGATCCACCATGCAACACCATCTAAAAAGAGTGTGTCTGGCACCAGCTTCATTTTTTAGTATGATGATGATGCCAAACACACTCCCCGTGCAATAAAAGCACACCTGGAACTGAAAAAAACACAGAGACAGCCAATGAAGCGCTTTGAATGTCTTTCAAGAATCTTGGAGAACTATTAAGAAATTACAAGAAAGCTTGCCTAAGAGAGTTCAGGCTATGTGAAGAAAAAAAATGTGGTCATGCCAAATATTGACTTTCAAACTTATTAGAATTGTGCTCAAAAATTATGTGCTGCATTTCCATGTATGTCTGCATTTATCGCTCATTTGCAGTGTCTGCAATCACTGCACCTATTTTCCATTTTTTAAGAAATTAAATTTTTTTTTTTTAACGCATAGTCTCTTAAGACTTTCTTTTTCGCAGTACTGTATATCCTCAGGTTAGTAGTGGTAACCAACAGGTAAGTAATTCAGAATATAAATAATACAGTTTACTCTGTATTTAAGCAGAGTAAACTGTATTAATTATATCCTGTTCATAGTGGCAGAGGTTGAGACTAAACGGAATTTGGCTGGCTTAAGGTTAAGCTAGCTGTTCACAGACACGGTTAGCAGGGTTTAGCCTCCATAAAAGCCTCAGTGTTCACAGCCAACACGCATGCCAGGTTTTACTTTTATGAACAAAGCCGGTAGTTTAACCTCACAGCTATCGCGAATATCAATACACGCGTGTCAACTAAGAAAATAAAATAAAACTCTATAATTTCTATTCAAAATTAAATTACTTTACACGCAGTTTTACTTGACGGTGGGCGCCACCTCGCGACGAAATACAAGGGTTGCGCTGCGGTCGCGTGCGGTCGCGTCATTACGTAAATATTGTGTTGACGTGGCGTGAGCGGTAGCAGTTCAATAGCGGTTAGCAGGTACGTAACAAACAGACTAGAGGGAGAGACCAAGGAAAATCAAGTGGAAGTATGGACAGTAGAAAGAACGACTGAGGGATCGGGATTCACTTTATCAAATAAAGGTAGTTCTTAACGATTTCCTGAAGACATTTTAATCAACGGGAAACTATAAAGCTTATTAGCGGTGGCAACATAACAAATGAGGACTCCAGTTAGCACTAGCCTAGCCTGTGGAGATTGGTTTCTGTTCGGTTGTACATGTCGCTTCTTGTTCGAGAGGACCCGGGTAGTCCGTTTAAGACAGCAGTTTAATGGCTTAAACGAAAGTGTTTCTAAACTTGCGCGGTTATTTCTGAAATATAACCGTCCAACTGCACTGTTGTTTTACGAGAAAAACGAGAGTGTAGCAGCATCGTCCTGTTCGTAGACAACAACGTAGCTAAATAGTTGCTAACCTTAAATTTTATCCACCATATCTCTTTACGAGCTTGGTTAGTTGATCACATGCCTGCGTCCTTGAATAAGAAGATAATTACTGGTGTGCCCGTTGTTTACACCATACAGCGCTAGATGCTGCTTACGTAGCACTCGTTATCTGGCCTTATATTGGTCCAAAAATAGCCGGCATTTTGTTTAAACTAATAACACAACACATTGCATTGCAGTTATTTCATAGTGGTGATATGGTGGACCTTTATCTGATAACATGACTGAGCCTTTTTGAGAGCTGAATATCCTGATCATATAGCATGATCATAGTGGTAGAGGTTTAGACTAAAACACTCAGTGTAATCAATCTTATCTGTCAGATCATAGCAGGATTAATGTGTTTTCTGTATCGCCAAAATTTTAATGCCTATTCTGTTAAATTACAATAGCACATGTAAAGTACATATTTTGTTGGATAACCCATCGCTTTTAAGATACTGTAATAAGTTTTTTTTTCCTTGACTCAACCTGTGCTCTGAGCCTTTGTTTCCTTCTACCTAAAACAAACCTTGCTGATTTCCCAGCAAATATGTTTTACAATTTGTAGTATTTGGTTCTGAAGCATGTCCTCATTCCCCCCCACACAGTGAAGAAAAATGTCCAGCAGAAGCCAGCACTATGGATTCCAGTCAGCCACCATGGTGCAGCCTGCCAATGGCGGTCATGCCTATCTGTTCGGAAACAACAGCTCAGAAAATGACATGTCAGAAGAGGATGGGGAAAGCTATGAGCTGCGGCCTCGTGGCAGAGAGAGACTCCGGAGGAGCGCCTCTAAAGAGAGAATGGATGACATTATCTATTTGACCAGAGATATCCAGGAGGGAGACACCCTGAACAGCATTGCCCTACAGTACCATTGCTCAGTATGTGTTTGCTTTGATTTGTGTGTTTTTCTTACCTCTCCTTTGTAGCATCGACTGAAATCCTCATTTGTATGTTTTTGTATACCTGCACTTTTCTCTTTATGTGGCACATTGCACACATACAGAAACATGCTTTGTTGCTTTTTATGTGTAGGAAAGCAGGTGAGTTGTAGGGAAGCTGTTGTTGCTCACTTTATTTTATGATGATGGTGGTTAATTTGTGAAATTGAAACTGCATGCTAAACAAAGAATTGGAAACAACCTAACACCTTCAAATGAATATTTGTAGTTTTTGGTAAAATGTTTCAAGATGACTTCTTGCTATATGTAAAGCAGCACTTTTTTTTTTTTTTTTTTTAAAAAAGGTTTGG
>VVHJ01041388.1:15217-26708 GCA_015107715.1 Tylochromis polylepis | reverse complement strand
TAAAAGATCCTTTTTTTTTTTTTTTTTTAGAAAAGGTATGTGAGATTTACAGACATCTATAGAAAGTTTATTATAATTGGTGTTTTTATATATGCATGTAAAGAGTTCAGGTATAATTCAGTGGTTGGCTCTAAAGGTTCAGCAAATGGCAAATTGTAACTATACAGCTTGTAAGTGGCTTATTAATTACTTCTTAAAATTTTTCCTTTTTTTTCCTCCTGTGAATCACAGGTGGCGGACATCAAGCGTGCCAACAACCTTTTGACAGAGCAGGACTTTTTTGCCCTGCGTTGTGTTAAGATTCCTGTGAGGCGCTTTAGTGTCCTCACTGAGACTCATAACGCTGCTACTCTCAAATCTGCCTCACCCACAGGCACTAGACACCCGCCTCAGGTCTCGCACATTACTTCTCTCCCTTCTGAATCCTCCACGGACTCCTGTTCTTCCACTGACAGTGTGGAAGGATTCCTAATGGAGAAGGACAAAGACATTGAGCGGCTGGTGAAATCCACAGGACCATCTCGGAGCGGCCTCAGTGAGGTTGTGTCCTCTTTAATGCAGCAACAGCAGCAGCCATTACTAGGAGAAGCTGGATATAAACCAGTACAGAGAAAGGATCCTTATTATGGAGCAGACTGGGGCATGGGATGGTGGACTGCTGTGGCAATCATGCTATTTGTTGGCATTGTCACACCCATCTTTTATCTGTTGTACTATGAAGTTCTTGTGAAAGCTGACGTCAGCCATCATGGTGTACTTACACAAACTCACAAAGCTTCGTCTAATGGGGCTCAACAAGACAACGGTTTGGGCATTACTACCGTAGAAGACATTCATGGAGATGCTCAACCTGAGCATGCCGTTAATGGACCTCAGCAGGGACCAGTTGTGGCCAAAGCAAGAGACGATGGAAATGGAGAAAACAAGAAAACATAGCAAGGAATTTTGACTTAAAATGTGTCGCTAACTCAGAGAGCTAATAGAACTATGCTGATGTTCCCATTTACAGATAACTTTTAAAACATCAGTGCAATCTATCTGGCTGAACTATAGAGGAGACAGTAACTTTGAAGGATTAAGAGACTAAGGTGTTGCCACAATCATAACTTGTGTCTGTCCATTTGCATATAGTTGACAGACTAAATGTGGGTCCAGCTCTTTTTAAGATTTGTGTCTGGTTTGATAGACCAATGCTGTGCTGGTTCAACCTTTTTAAAAGTGACTGCATTTTGTAGTTGGTCTGAGTGTCTCCAGTAAACTTGAGATGGTGTCTTTGCAGTCGGCTGTGCTGGAGAATTTTTTGCCGGTTACACACAAATGCTGCCCAGGGAGTTACAGACAGCAACACTGCAGAATAAATTGGCCGATTACAATGGTTCATTGGCTAGCTTATAATTCTGTGGATTTGTTTTAAAACAGTTTGGCTGAGCTGTAACTTTTGCCATGTTAGTTATATTGTATTTTCCAATGGTACTTGTTGGAAAAGTTATGATTGCTGCCACTGTGTGTAATTAAAATTAATTTATTTTAAGACTGAACATTAGCCTTTGTACACTACCAGTGTTGATCACCCGTTGGCATTGTTTAAATGAAATTTTCTTGAATCTCCATCCTGCTTGAGAACTTTTTTTTTCCCAATTAAGAAACAACAACAAAAAAAAGAGCATGGTGAGGAAAATGCACAATATTCCCACAATAACTCATTTGTAATGTACATTTTTTAGACTTGTTATGTAGCCCTTTTATTTTATCGCTGTGTTCAGCTGATATTCTATGACAGAGCATTATGTGTTCTTAACAGTATGTGCCTTTCAACCTGTGAAACTTGCCTACAGGATGAAGAATAAATAAATCTATTTTGAATAAATTATTGCCATGTGCACATATTTCAGCATTTCTTATTTACATTCGTTTTTAAAGGAGGCTTGGTCAGAAAAAGAAATCGCTCCACTCTGCTGAATAGCATTTCCAACTTATGTGCAATATGTAACCAAAAGAAGCAGTCACATTATGATTAACTTCAGTGTGTCCTTGCTTGAGAGATGCTCAGTACGTTGCTTCGCCATCCATGTTATCGTCACTGTCCGCAGCAAAATCTTCACCGTTGTCGAAGTAGCTTTCAATGTAGTCGTTTTCCTACACAGAACGACATCAAAACAATAAGGAGCAATGTTAGATCTACTTTGTACATATTGATCATTATATGTAGCAAGTTTTGCAGTACATCTTAGAATCACACCTCTTCAATATCCTCCTCTTCATAGTCTTCCTCTTCAATTTCCTCTTCTTCGTTCTCATTTCCCGCCTTCTTTTCAGTCTCCTCATCTGATTTTTCAGGGTCATCTTTGTTTGCCAGTTCCTGACATTTATATCAAATTACTCATGTAAAACGCCAAAGATATACAGAGAGAAATGACAGTAAATGTAAATGAAGCTTACATCTAATTTGGTCAGAATGTTCTCTGTGTCCTTGCGTGATATCTTCACACTTTTCTTTGTACCTGTTGGAGTTAAACATTGGGTCTTTATTCTTATAGTGACAAGAAATGTCATTTCATACATATTGTGTTTAATGTACCCGTTTTAACCCGAGGTCGTTTTCTTCTGGGCATCAGTTCTTTTGGGAAAAGGTTCCAGTCTAAAATATCAAGAAAAATGTTCATCATCATCATCGTCATCATCATGCCCCCCCCCCCAAATGTAATCCCATGATGTGTTACGCATGTACCTGGAGTCCATTCATTGTCGTCAATCTGGCTTTGCTTCAGGTATCTCTCGGTGTATCTCTCCACTTCTGTTTTCATGTAAACAAAAGAAAGGTCAGCTTCTACATACTCTTAAAAATATTCAGACTCTAGTGTGTGTCAACACAAACTGCAGCGTTACTCTTGATCCTCACAGATTAATACAGTTGTGGTCAGAAGTTTACATACAGTCAATGGCATGAATGTCATGGTAATTTGGGACTTTAATGATTTCTTTGAACTGTTATTTTTTTTTTTTTTTAAATTTATAGAGGGGAAGGGCTGTACAGCATGCATCTGTAATGCTTTAAAAAAAAGAATTTGGTACACAAGCTTTGATTAATTTTGGTAGTTCCTGAAGAATGAAAGAATTGATAACACTAAATGGCCCCCACCCAGACGGACCGACTTTTAAGCATAGTCCACAAATTTTCACACCTAAAGCCAGAAGCTTAATGTTAGTCTGCTTTATCCATTCCATAACCAGTTTTGATGTGTATTTGGGATCATTGTCCTGTTTGAATACCCAATTGTGTCCAAAATTTCAACCATCTAGCCGCTGATTTAAGGTGAATTTGGCTTGTCCATGTAGGCAGCTGCAAATTTCAGTTGAAATTGAAGGTGTTGATTTTGGAGCAGGGTTTTCTTTAGTGGTCGGCACCATTTCAGTCTATGGTGAAATAACACTCGCTTCAACGGCTAGTCTTCCAGTAGTTTCCATTTCATGGTAGACTTGAGACCTGGTTGTTCTTGGGTTGTTCATGAACATCCTAACCAATTTTCTCTCATCTGAGGATGACAGTTTGGATCTTCTTCCAGAAAATGCTGACACATCGGAATAACTTGGCATCTGATATTGTTTAAAAATGTTTGAAAACTACGTAAATTATCAATTCTCCTTCTTGGGTCTTCAGAGTTCTTTCAACTCTCCCATTTTGCATCAGTTCAGTGAGCTCTGCCAAACAAATCTTTCTTCTTATCCTGGCAAAGACAAACTGCTAGTTTTGGTCAATGATGATCACTGATGAGAAGTTAATAGGCCTTGGACTCGTCAAGCTAAAAGACATTTAGTATTTGTTCTGCTCTACAGCCCATGAACCAGCTCTCCTTTTACTGCAGGTTTTGGATGGAGTAAATGTCTAACTACTATCCAAGACAGTGGAGGTGGTGCCCAACCATGGGATGAGTCTTTCTGACGAGGCCATAGATACGAAGCAGCAGCTGCTTCTCTGTTTATCAGTCATGATGTGTGTATATTTGTTTCTGCACAGAAGAACTGGGTACACCTCCTTTTCATAGATAATTTCCCTATAGTCACTTCACCACAGAGCCCCTGCTGAATAAGCAATCGCACCCCCCCCCCTCCAAAAAAACCCAAAAAAAAACCACCCAAAAAACAACTTAATCTGCACATACTATCACTATGAGCTACTTGTCTCACACTGACATTGGAATTATATTTAGTGGATTCTTTTGTAAATATAAAGCATCTGAAAAATGTTTAGGAAGAAGACATGCTGGAAAAAAATACGCTGACTTCTTGATATGGTTATATTTCGCTAACTGTGGAACAGGAGAGTTCTGAAAGGCCAGTAAATCCAGACCAAAGAAATCTGTGGTTTCGCCAGATGAGACATCATCTGTAACTCAATATTCTGCCATTAACCTGCATCTCTCCCTTTCCCAGATATGACCTTAACTGAAAGTCTCTGTTCCTAAAAGCTGCATTATCTTCCCCCACAGCAGACAACTGTCTTACAGCATCATTTCAGCTGATGTCCGGTTTCTAATGCACTGCTCTCCTCACCTGCTTTATTGGACTGAGGTTTGATGTTGTATGGCAGCCGTTGCATTGTTCCCCTCATCTCTTGTTTTAAGGCCAGCATGTAGTCCTCATCCTCGCCAGCTTTCAGTGGAACTGGTTTAAAATCTGTGCTCTGGAGACATATGGATGATGTAATGTCGATATTAACAATGTTCAACAATTACTGTTTTGTGCCATAGGGGACATTTGTATAAAAGAGACTGCAGTACAATTTTTGTTGGTTCTTAACTCTAATGTGCAATTAAATTTCAAATCAAACTGAAATTCAGACTGTCATGTAAAGGTCTTCAACTTTTTCAGTATGAACAGTCAAAATATAGTACATTGTAAGCAGAGTCCACACTTTGTTTAAATAAAAAAATTTTTTTAAAAAATCAGTGGCATCCTGGTAGAATCCAAGTGGGCTAAACCAATCCTTGCTTTGTTCTCAAAAGCCCTCGCATGTAAATATCTGTCATTGGGAATACACACGGCCAAATTAGAAAACCCTGGCCAGGACATGTACATAGGTGCATACATCATTACCCTTTACCCCCTTTCTGCTTATTTGTGAACCCTGTGACAGGCACTCATTGGGTCATAACTCTTAAACACATGGTGGCCATGAGCACGATTAATATACTTTCATCTCCCTTCATTTAAATACAAATGCAGTAAAATGTTTCGTAACTTTTTGTACAAAAAATAGAGCTTAACTTATTACAAGTAAACCTCCACTTTATATAGTCTGCTATTCAAATTCCATCAAATTTCACCTACCTCTCTCAAAAAGGTCTCTCCTAAAGTCACTCCAGTTAAGTTTGAGCTCACCCCTTTTGAGTATTAGAGGTGAATTTGATATACAATCTGTCATCCTGGTGGTGTGTGTGTGTGTGTGTGTGTGTAAAAGCCTGTTCGGTACTTACTGGAAACAGAGGACTGGGCCCCACCCTGGCTTCTGGCATGTTGCCCCTGCCGATGCCCAGAGCGTCAATATTGAAGGTAAAAGCACCCACTCCACGACCCTTGCCTGCCATGGCTGCAGGTCTCCTCTGTTCCTACACACACACACGTTCACATATCTCCAGTCAACACGTGTTGATGAAAGTTAATGTACTACAGCTTCCATCGCCTTTAGCGTGACTCTGCCCGCGATGAAGCATTAGTCAGCATCAGAGACCACTCTACGCATAAAGTATATTGAAATACTTACTAGAAGCCTGTTAGTATACTGCGCCTAATGTGAAAAAGCACAATCCCCCCCTCCAAAAAAAGTCTACTTCAGCGCTGGACAGCGATATTTAACTCTCACTGGATCTACATGTTTCAGTTTTTAATGTACCTCTCTGGCCGGTTTTATCTGTCCCTCGGCAACTCCTTAAAAATCACATACATTTCAGCTGGACCTAATGGAGATACTGCTTAGACTTTATACTGCTTAGCTAGCACCGGCTTGGGAAAGCTGCACACGCCATACGCCACTGTCAGCATGCGTAAATGTGGCTTTAACTCGCTCCTCCCCTGCGTGACGCCAGAGGAGGCGTAGTTTGCTTATAGCCAATTGAAACCCACGTTAAGCTGCCGTCGTTTGTCGGTTTGCCCAGTGAGCTTAGTCTCCTCCTACAAGGGTGTGTCTGCGGCCACCAACGCATTAACCTCAATGAAAACATATCATCTGTAGCTGGAAGGCTAGTTACACCTCTCCCCCCCAAGAAATCACCTGACAGCACGACACCATACTAAACCTACTTCGACAAGCGCATGAACTGGGATGTCTGCAGTCGACTGGTACGCTCACAAATCGCTCGGAGACGGAATCTTCTGGATCCAGGAGCGATTCTACCAGTCGGAGAACCGAGCCAATATCTGGTTGCTGCGCGGCACACACCAGGACGTGGTGATAGACACGGGTCTGGGCTTGAGAAGCTTACCTGAATACATCGACGCCAAAGGCCTGCTGGGAAAAGACCCGCAGAGGAAGAACCCGCTGCTTGCCATCGCCACCCACGCCCACTTCGACCACTCCGGTGGTCTGCATCAGTTCCAACAGGTGGGCGTCCACAGCGCGGAGGTCGATGCCCTGGCCAACGGAGACAACTTCGAGACGGTCACTTGGCTCAGCGACAGGGAGATAGCCGAGGCTCCTAGCCCGGGATGGAGGGCAAGGCACTACAAAGTCAAGGCTGTGCAGCCCACACACATACTGCAGGAGGGTAGGTAGGCGATGCAGCCCTCGCAGATTTGATTTAGGTTAGAGGAATGGATCTGTGATCAAATACCAGCAAGGTCTAAAAGCACTCACTTTGTGACAAGCACCATAATCGAGACAATAATGTAATGGGCTTGATGGATGCACCAGGCCTAGTGTATAGTCTATAGTGTGAGCACTGTATGCTCTGCAGAGTCGTTCCCAGCCTCAGATTCTGCACAGCGATTTGGCAGAAGACCATCGATGACTTGCTAGCCCACACATCGAGACATATTACATGTGTAATGGGGGTAGTGGGGATGGGACAAGGGGTTGCTCTGCCAGTATTTTCTACAGTTACAAAGTAGGCTAGAGGAACCAGTTCAATGCAGCAACATAAGGCCAAAGCTGGTGATTACACAGGTGTAAATATCTCATTACATAAAACAGGATATTCTGTCTAAGGAATGCAGGTATAGACAATTTCTCCCTATTAGAATTGTATGGGTTAAAAAAAACCCAACTCCACTGGTAGCGACTATATGCTCATTCTCTATATCTGCAGAGCTGTTCTATTTTAAGCCAGTGTGATGGCTTTGATGTATTCTCTTACTTCCAAGAAAGAAGAAGAGAATACAGAGACTGGTCTCATACTTAATGAAAGCATCCCACAGTGAGAAGTAAGATCCACACAGTCTTTTTTTTAAACAACTTTTTATAGTGGGTCAAAGATCAGCAGGTGGCAAACTGAATCACTCTACTTGATAAATCTGAAAGTGGATACGTTGTTTGAAAGCACTGGTCACTGGATTCTTTATGTAAAGCACACACTCACCAGAATAGCACACATAATAATACACAAAGCTTATATCATAATTAATGTATTTGCTGAGTTGCTATATCTATTTGGGTTTAATGCAAAATGCAGTATTGTAGAATAACTCGTTCTGCTGTGTCAGAGCCACTACTGCAGTGCAGCTGGTATATCTCATTCCCTGGTGTATCAACTTCACCCTTTTGGCCAGTGCAAGTCATACCTGGTGTCGACCAAATCGATGATATACTGAACGTCACAGAATCTGCGTGACTCAGTGACATATAGAAAGCACAAACATAACTCTGAGGTGAGTCAGCCAGAATATGAGTTATCATTTAGTTTATATATAAGTCTGACAATTTGAACACATAGTGGCCTGTGATTACGGTTCATGTCATGTTTTTATATGTAAATAATTATCAAAACCTAATGCCTTCTCACTCTCTCTTCCTCCTGCTTAGGTGATGTCATCAATCTCGGTGACAGACAGCTGACTGTGCTTCACATGCCCGGACACTCTCGGGGAAGCATTTGCCTTCATGACCGTGACAATAAGTTGCTTTTCAGTGGTGATGTTGTGTATGACGGCGCCATGATTGACTGGCTGCCCTACAGCCGCGTCAGTGACTACATCAGCAGCTGTGAGCGCCTGGTTGGGCTGGTGGACAGCGAACAGGTAACTCTAAAGCACACTAGAGAGCAATCTTACAATTTCAGTTCACAGTTCCACTTGTTTTCTAGGGGAATTTATCTTAAAGCACCTTATATCAACATTTCATAGATTTATGATAAAAATATCAATGCTCTGCTGAAATTTTGCATACCAGTATCCATTAGCCTACATGTACAAGCTGTATTTTCTGTGCTAATACTTGTATACTTAAACATGAATTCCTTTAACATGCACTAAACATTATTTGTTAAATAAAACGACTGTTTAATGGCTTTAAAATTGATTTAACAGGTCGACCAAGTCCTCCCAGGGCACTACAACGCTTTCGGTGCGAAGCGGCTCCATCGGCTTGCCTCCACGTACATCAGCAGGGCTGAAACATGCCCTGCAAAGTTCTCCACATTTGCCTGGAGGAGTCTGGCTGGGGTGGCGCTGCGTGTGTGCAACCCACGGAGTGCCTGCTAATGAGAGTGGGTCATTGAGCTGAAGGAAACAAGTGCACAAAGAGAGATGTTTTAGTATGGAGGACATGGAAGAGTGTGAGGACGGAAAGGGTGGGGGCGGGGATACCTCTGTTTTATCTGTAACTTAATGTAACGCTGTCCATTTACTTATGTAATCCAGCTGAAAATCCATTAATTGCCAAACTTTGTGTGAAATGCCCCTACTGGGTTACAGAAGTCAATAATCAGCACCATATGAAGCCTGTTATAAAAAATATTTACTGGTCTTATATGCTGATGAATATGTATATGTTGGTGTTAATATAATTCAGTGTTTGATTTTTATACTTTAAGCATATGTGAAGTTACAATAGCACAACAATAGCACAACAATAGCACAACAATAGCACAACAATAGCACAACAATAGCACAACAATAGCACAACTCTGCACTACAAACAGAACAGGGCGCTTTGGGTTTTCCTCTGAGACATTTGAAACAAAGTCATTATGGCCATAGTGTTCTCTATGCATATTACAATGCTCAGTGAAGACTCAGTGTCGACTACCTCCGATGTTTGTAATCGTGCTTTGTACTATTGACTAATCTACGGCTTTGCTATCAAAATATAGACAATAAAAGTCTCTGTTCTACCTGCTTTTCGAGTCTTTTGCAGCACAGATTGCGGCAGCTTCTAAGTGGATTTGCTTCTCCAGTCATTCCTGAGGGGGAACTCAAATGGGATTTGTTGTAAGAGAGAGAAAGCGGGCCAGAACAGAAGTGGATGGAATATGATCCAACACATGTTCAAAGGATAGAGAACTTAAAGTACTTCTCTGATCTGATGGAAACCTCTCTCACTGCATGGGAAGAGTTTAATTTGGGGGACTTTTAGTGTACAAAATTCAGAAAAGTAGCGTGATTTAACCTGCTAACAGAAATATACGATTTTATTTTTAAGTTCAATGCATTACTAAAAGAATTTCACCATAAAAAATATACACATAAAAACATGATCTAAAATATTTATAGAACATATTAATTTGGATACATAAGATAGCTCTAAATGTGAAGAAAAGAAGGCAATTTTTAATTGATAAAACATTTATTTAATGTTATATTATTTCAACACGAGAGTTCCACATTTCTCGTTTTCAGTTCACCTCCTAGGATGGCATACATGCAGAACACGAAGCCTGCCAACACGGGAAACTCCGCCAAGGTTATAACATTCAATGTTATCTGTGACAGTTAAAAGATCTGCACCTTATCTAATATTATCATCATCAAATATCAATACAGCTGCATTTATAACAAATTCAGTAATGTAACAAAAAAAAAACAACAAAGACAGGAGGTTTATTTGTTAACTTATAAAAATTAATTTACAGTAACAAATGCTGTCGTTCCAACGTAAGACAGATCTTAGTAAAAATGGTTCGAGTTCTGAGTCCCCAAGAGGGCAACGGCTTCCAGAGTCCACAATAAACACAGAAACGGGGAAAAAAAGGAGGCGAAGCTTTACTGCACTGACAACACCAACCATCCTGTAAGGTTTTAACTCAGTTTTCCTGTAAGAAGTAACTGCTCTGAGCTGTCTAACTAGCAAAAATGTAACAAGAAACGGGCGGCAATGTTAACAAATCATTAATCAGTGACTGACTGGAGTTTGTGTAAATACACATTTTCTTTAGAATGTTTTCTAGAATTTAGCCAAGATTAAATCAGTTGCAAGATTTCTTCCTTTGTTGCGTGATAAGAAATCGCTGGACGGCAGGATTGGAAACTAAAAACAAGCAATGCTGCAGATTACTATGGCTTGGGTTTTCAATAAGAATTGAGCTTTGGTTATAATCAGTTTGTTTAGGAGTTGCACTGTGTGCATACAAATCTATTACTTAGTCTGATGGCAGCCTGTCAATAGTGTGCAGATAAGAGCAGAGCACAGATTTTTACCCTGAAGAGATCACAGTCACAACCAGTACAGTAAGTATGAGCATTTGCAGAGTCATTTCAAATGATCTGACGAAGAAACATTTTAACTGCAAGTCAAACCATGCATGAAAACAAAAATGGTGCATAGTCGTTCTGGGAGACCCCACAAAGAGCAGGAATAATAAGTAGACTGAAACAAGTATCACAGTACAGGCGACAAATAACCCTTCCCTCTACACATAGCAGTCTATAATATTGGAGAAATCTTGACAGATTTTACCTGTTTGCCTTGCGTGTTCATATTACCTCATGCTAACTGGCTTCTATACTGCAAACACTGCAAACCTTTGGAACATAACAGGAAACATCCAGTCAAAATACAACTAGTGCATTAACAGACATGACCATGTTTGAGTGGCCAGGATCACTTGTGCAGACAAAAAATGTTTTTTTGTTTTTTTTGTTTGTTTATTTGTTAGTTTTAGTTTTTTCCAGTTTCAAAATCAGACTTTCAAAGACAGAAAGTAGACCTAGTGTGGCATGAATTTGAGCATGTCCTTATCTTTTAGCATCACCTTCTTCCAAGCAGCATTACCATCAATTCTCAAAGCAAGCAGAGTACCTCCCAAATACTTTTGGACTGTTTCTAAACACTGTGGCAACCGAGCAAATGTCAGAGACTCCTGCAGTGATTGTCACCTGTCTTTTGTGTTAGAAGACATTCCAGTTTGCCCAAGAAGGGTCTTCCATGGCCTGTCCTCCACCAAGAGGTAGGCTGGAGGCATCCTCCTCAGGGCTGTGCATGTGACATCGCAGATTGCCTGAGTTTGGTTCACATGTGTTAAGCTAGTTAAACCGTGGTTTAATGAGCACTGTTGCCTTTAGG
>VVHJ01041380.1:0-12425 GCA_015107715.1 Tylochromis polylepis | reverse complement strand
TATGTGGCGGGGCATGGTCTGCGGTGCCGCTGCAGAGGAGGTGGATTCACCTGCATCTGCAATCACGCCTTGCCGGCATAAAAAGGGTCCTGACTGTCGTGTTGTTGTTGTGTACGTGTGGCTGGCAGCTGGGATGCTGCAGTCGGGAAGTGTAAACAAGCAACCGTGTGTGTGAATAAAAGTATGCTGGAAAAGCATGGAAATGTCGTCGGGTCTGCCATGGTTGTTTTACACACATACATAGATATCTGTAATGCTTCTGGATACACAACGAGAACAGCTGAACCTACCCCAGGACTCCAGCAGTGACAAAGACCAAGTGGATGTTGCTGAGGTCCAGAGTGAAGGTGAAGACCAACATGCCCACAAACGACAGGATGTACACGATCAGCGTTGTGATCCTGTGAAAAAGCAACAGCGCGATCATGAGAACCCCGCACATATTTGATTATGGTCACCAAACACAAAGATAACCTTCATGCTTCTGTAATATTTCTCACCATATCAAACTGTTTTTTCTTCCACACAGACCAAAAGAAACTGACAAAAACTACGAGGACACGTTAAAATTCAGCTTTAATTGCAGAAACTGAATCATGCTGGTCCAAAGTGAACAAAATTATGAAAAAAAGGTTTATTGACTGACTGATTGATCTTTGCTTGTCAGACATATGAAACAACTCTAATATCATTCTGTATGATCAAAGGTGTCCAGCCTGGTCTTACCTGTCTTGAAGGGAAATCTTACTGCTACAGTTCACAATTATATTTTGGCAATGGTGTGTCAACTCTCTGGAGAGGGCCTTTTCCTGTCTCAACCTTAAAATGCCCCCCTCAATTGGTTCAGAGCCTGTTCTCAAACCCATTCAAAGGTGCTGACTGTGAAACAGACCTTATCATTCAAGCAAATGCTGCTGTGACAGTGTCCAGTGATCCATGGAGGCTGCCATGGCAACAGAGCAGTGCATAATAACCTTTGAAAAACACTTTTCCTCCTTCTTTTCAGTGTAAATTCTGAAAACATGCACAAACAGTTTTCAGCAATATGTCTCAGTTGTTCTTAAATCAATCAGCCTGTTGTAATATAGCTAAGAAACACATCGGCACAGCTCCTCGGTTTAACGGTCTTACTTCAGTGTCCTTTGGCAGACCAAAGGTAACGTCTTTGTTATTAGGAAGTCTTTCATCCTTGGATGGATCACCATCTTTTTAAAGATGTGCGAAATACACTAATTCTTATTCTGCCATCCAGAAACCATCCTGCAGGCTAATGGGTCATATTTCTGACGCCTATCTATAATATAAACTATAGATATGACTTATATATATATAAGTGTGTGAGTGTCGCTTACTTGTACAACTTTGTGCGGTCCAGCCACAGGCCACAGAGGATAGACCCAACCATCCCGGCAACAACCAGAGTCAAACCGATTCTCCCAGCATTCAACTCCTGGTTCTGAGGCCACAGTGCAAACAGACAGCAGATTCAAGGGCTTAAGCCTCCTTTTAAACTGAGCATGCAGTATCTCAGTTACAGCTGAGATAAAAAAAAAAAAAAGTCACATGTTCTGTCAGTATGATGGCTGTTAATTGGAGGGTGGGAGAGGGCTGCAAAGTCATTTAACAGTTTAGTCAAGAGACAAAGAGTTTTATAAGGTCATGTAAGGTTGAGGATCTCTCAGTGTGTGTGTGTGTGTGTGTGGGTTGGTTGTGTGTATTGCTGAGACAAGCAGCAGCTGAATGAGCATCAGCTTTTCCCTCACTCAGTGTGTGCACAGTGTCTGAGGGCGACAGAGAAAGAAAGACAGGAGTCTTTCAGAGTGACCGAATCAGCCCGTTCTCTGTTGATTTAGCTTTTTGTGTATTTGTGTGTGTGTGTGTGTTATGGTAGGATGCAGGCATGCATGAAAGCAGCTAATGAACTCAGAGCCACAGACAATGACCTCGTGTCTCATCGCAGTCATCAGAAGTTGCTCTGTTCTTTCCTTTCTCAACAACCTCTCTGTATAGTTCTCCCTCTCAGCCTCTCCAGCCACTCTCCAGTTTCCTAACACCTGTTTTATCTACATTTTACACCAGCGTAACCTAAACGATGATGATGATGCACCCATAACGTCTCCAGAGTCATCTTGCCCAGTCTCAGCTGGGATGGATGGATGGATGATTTTACCTCATAGCAGGCCATGATCATCTGGTTGAGAAGTGTTGAGACAGAGTAGAAGGAGCCGGTCATTATACCTGCAGACAGACAGAAACAAAGGCAAATGTAAGCACAGTTAGTTTGAGCAGCTAAACGCATTTGGCTTAAAATTTAATTCATCCATGAGGATTATGTCTGAGCTTGAATCTGATGTTTATAATTATAAATAATATATAATATATGATAAGTAAACAAAGTAGACATCAGAATAAGAACCAAACAGTGAAAGTAGTATTAGTAGTAGTGATGTACTCTAAACAGAAGTTACAGCTTCTCTTTCATGAACCTCTGAGACCCCAAAAAATCTAAATATCAAAGTTTTTGATATTTAGATTAAAAAAAATAATAATTTAAGTATTGTAGTTGAAAGAAATATGTAACAGCAAAATATAAAAAATTGTAAAATTAAAATAGATATTTATTTTTAGTCCTATGTAGATTACATAATGGTATAATGTAATGATATTGTTTTCATTTTTGTGTGGGTTTCTGGTAAAATGTATTTTTATTTCATGGACATTCAACAGTTAGGTGAAGCGAACACATCTGAACACTAAAACATCGTTTTAACAAAGAACTTTTAGCTTAAACGTCATTCTGCACACCTAATTATCATTAGTGTTGTTAGGTCGCATCGCCCACTGATCACGTATGACATGACAGAGTGATATGAGTGAGGCGGAAAGGATTTCACCCAGAACTGTGAAAGGGGGACTCAGACTTACTGCCGTCAGGAGACGAGGTAAAGGAGGGCCAGACAGCAAAACAGGACAGCTCAGAGGAGGGAATACCAACTTTTGAGGAAATGACTGCACCTGAAGTGCATTACTGATATGACGCGTTGTGTATGTTAGACTTTGTTAGGCTGAAGTTGTGGGATTTGGTTTCTCCGGCACACCTGTGTCAGCTCAGCTACACCACAGTCTCCAGTCTGTTTAAGAGAGGTCTCACCTTCCAGACGGCATTATTGTTTTCCCCTGACATCGAGATCATTTGTTCCTTTGGCCTTAACGAATCCGTCTTGACTTAATTATTCGGCTATAACTACAGGAGGATCCCGTATATGTGGATCCTAGGGTATCTGAGTCATTTCTGTTTTAGGGTTACGTTCAGAGGTGAGCAGCTCGCTCCTTCCAGTCTGGGTGCTTGTGGGGAGAGTTGGCGTGTTTTCATGTTTCATGGCAGAAACAGTTTTAACCCAGTTTCACAGGGTTAAAACTGAATTCAAAAAGAAATGAGAGGTAACCTTTAATGCACTTTTAGCAAATGCATTACTAATGATACAATGATTCCCCTTCTACAATTCGGAGTAAAATCCTTTCTACCTCAGCCTCCCTCTGCTTCCTGAATGAGGGACACAGTTTGATACCAAGAGTTGTTCAGCCATGGTTTTGTTTTGAAAGGGTTAAAACTGCTGTATATTTCTGAAATCCTACTAAACTTCATTTAAGCGCCTCATGTTGAGGAAACAGTCTGATATGATTTTAGAAAATATGTTATCTACAAAGACACATCACATCACTACAAAGCCCGCGATGTCCTCTTAGGACCCATGTAGGCTGCATAATTTGTGCTTGATGTGGAGGCCTCAGTCTGATTTCGCTCACAGAGCACAAGAATGAACTGCTGTGACTTTAGACGTTGATGTTTGTTTGATGGAAAATTACTAAATGCACAGCTCTGTTTGTGTGTGCCACAGCGATTACTTCCTGTATGTGTGTGTTAGATTAGATTAGCCTTCATTGTCTCCTTTAGGGGAAAATTATCTTGGCCAAACGAGGAAAGCACGTCGTGTAAGAAAACGCACACGTACAAGCACTCATTTACAATTTCACCAGCTACTATTCAAGAATTTGATTAATAAAGGCGCTAGAAACATTTTTATCTATTTAAGAAAATTTGATCTATTTGAAAAGGTACAGTTTGGTTCCCTGTACCTTTCGCCTCGGGGTATCAACTCATACTCTTTATAAAGGACGTGATTTTCAGACCCTGTTTTATCACCGACTCTTCAAATATCACCTGGAGAGAAGATGAAGGGAGCATCCCAGTCATCATTAGCATATCCAATTATTATTATTTAAGTGGCCCAGTGCGGCTCTCTTTAGAGTAAATGGAAATTTACACACACCAGCAAAAAAAAAGGTTATGAAATTCACATTTGGCCAACCTTGGTGCCACACTGTTTGTTTAATGAAGCTTATCAAAGGTGAGACAGCGGTCGGCTGTTTTCCAAGAATGCAGAAATGGAGGTGTACATAGAGGAGTAATTTTAGTATAAAAGGAAAGCATACCAAAGGAAAGAAAATATACGTAGCAGTACTATGGGTAATGGGGTAACTTTGTAGTGATAATGTTGTGATATTATAATGATAATCTGTATAGGTGATGATAGTGGGTGAGAAGAAGTTGCTACTATTCATCATGATCAAAACAGCATAGGCCGCGGGAAGGAATAACAGAGGTAAATGTGGTGGGATGATCGTGGTAGTATGCAATGACGGCAATTTACTGTCTCCTTTAGGAAGAAAACGTGTCCTTACCAGACTCCTGCTTTCATATCATATCAAATCATTGTAGGAAATATCACAGCTGATCGACTGCTGGGTGTGGCCAGCGTTTGTTTTGACCAATAGTAATCTATTGGATCTACTGACCTTTAAGCGTCTCCAAAATGTTACCAAAAATAAAGACAAACGATGTAAAAAATCTGGTGTTTTACACTTGCCATAGGTGATGAGGAGCAGGACGAAGGCTTTATTCTTCGCCAGGTTGAGGATGGACTGTTTGTAGGAATAATCTTCAGGAGGGGAGTCTGGTAAGACAGCCTGTGCTTGACTGGGAGGGAGAGGAGGTCTGTCTTTTATGACTGTAGAAAAGGCAGAAACAGTGAAGTGATGGACCTTTTATGTGAGACGAAATTAAAGCAGAGCCTCTGTGAGCATCCAAGAACCAGAAAACTTGGGAAATTATTGATATGTGGTATCAAATGTAAAGAATACACATCTGCATGCATACAGCCCACATTCTGAATTATAAATGATTTATTTAGATGACGTTTGACTCAGTTCAAAGATGCGATGAAATCTGAGATGTGTTATAGAGTCTGAGGTAGTTTCAGCAAGCCAGCTGCCTCAGCAGTTTAAACTGACTGAACTCCTGCCAAGAGCAGGAGTTCCTGAAATTACTGCAGTGGAACTCAGATAATATCTCAGCTGCTGATTGGCTCGTTCTAAACCAGCTGCAGTTTTAACACTGTGTGTGTTTACGTACCGTGTCATAGCTATTTAAAGACACTTAACCCCACTTTACAGAACGATGCCGAATCTTAATCCCAAACCCAATTTATGATCATGAACTGGATGCTTAGTGTTTTTGAGAGTATCTGCGATAATCTTTGTCTCAAGAAGACAACCTGACCCTTAGATGTGCGAAAGCACACTCGCACACCTGTGTACCTGGAAGCAGAGGTGTGCCAGTGTGCTTTTGTACTTGCAGGCCTCTGTACACATGTACACAACAGAAGTCTGAGCACCACTCCCTGGCAACTGAAACACTTGGCAGTACCAAGAAAACCAGTGCTGCTTTGCATGATGTAAGCCAGTGCACGACCGTGTGATATTAAACGTGTACCTATCACTGCCAGGACGAAGAGGACCGTGGAGACGGCAGCTGTACCGTAGAACATAATCATGATGTTGTGACCTGTGAGTTCCACATTATCAGGGGTGTTAGGAACCAAAACAGGAGGCAACAGGAAGCCAATGGCCGTCCCCAACTAGGAACAAAAGGCACAGGAAGAGAGAGAAGGACAGATTATTTACTCACACAAATATTACTGTTGCTACACTGAGTGTTAAAGTAAAAAGAGCTGATAATCTGGTGATGATATTGTTGGCCGTTAGTTGGCTGTGGCTGAGGAGTTATTTTTCCTATTCTCATGTTTTATTAGACCTGTTATGTTTTATTGGTCTCTAGTTTTTCTCATTTTTCCATTTCTAGTTATGAAAGTGTTGGAATTTAGACTATTCTAGGGTATAATTATGTTTTTGGCTCAATAATTTGTGATTATTTTGCTGTTGTTTGTAAATGTCAGTGAGTTCTTGGCTGCTGTAATGGTATTTGTTGTAAAAACTGAACGATCTCTGAAACAGAATCACGTCTCTCTTCCCTCCTGACTCGTTCTGCTCATTAAACGTCCACACAAATCTAACCTATCGATAATCTGTGACACGCGCACACACACTCTCGCGCTGACCTGGTTTCCGAGCACTGCTGTGGCGCACGCGGTGGAAACCTCTCGGGGCCCGAACCACACCGAGGCGACGCGGGAAGGCAGGCCGAGGATGAACACCTGCGCCACGGAGCAGATGACCTGCGCGGTGACGGTGACTGCGAACAGCTCGGGGCTCGCGCTCGCGCACTTCAGCCAGGCGCCGGCGCAGTTGAGGCCGGCGCCCAGCAGGGCCGTTAAGCGCAGACCCTTCCGGTCCAGCAGCCAGGTGGCGGGGAAGATGAGCGGCACGTAGGCCACCATGTAGACGATGGAGAGCCAGTCCACCTTGTCGTTGGTCACCCCGTAGTACTGCGTGAACACGTTGGTGATGATGCTGTACTGGATCCACTGGAAGGCGTTCACGAGAGAGTACAGGCTGAAGACGGCCAGCACGGCGAACCGGCGCCCGTACAGCCTAGTCTCCAGCCTTTTCCCTTCCTCCTCCTCACCGTCTCCTCCTCCTCCTCCTCCGTTGGGTAGCATCACCTCTCTTTCATCAGGCGGAGCCTCCTTGTCCTCCTCCAGCTCCAGCGCGCGCTTCCCGCCCGTCTCCCCGTCCGCGTTCGCCGCTGCGTGTGTCCGCTTCGCGTACCGCTCCTCGTCCTCCGGCTCCTTCCCGCTGACCGCGACGTCGTCGGGTGCGCCGGTACCCGCGCGCAGATGCTCCTGCACGAGCTCACCGGCGACCATGATGCGAGTTCGAAGCCTTTTGCTCTTTTTGCGCGACGCTGAGTCCAGAGATGATCGACTGAGGCGAGCTTGGCAGGAAACAGAGCGGTTTCCTCATTTGGTTACCGGTGAAAAGGATGTCTGAGCTTTAGATGAGCGAAATATGAACAAATGCAGTCTACATATCCCTAAATATGAAAACAATCGACATGAACATGTTGCACTCCTGCCCGGCTTCTCTCAAACAGCGTGCTGCTGGTCTGACACACTTGATTCTCTCTCTCTCTCTCGTGGTTTCAGCGCGTCTCTCTATTTTTTAAGCCGACTCTGACACGAAGCCTTTCGATAGCGATGAGCCAATAGCAGAGCAGCGTGGGTTTGTAGTATCTAGTAGTGCTCCCGGCTTGGGCGTACGTGTGAATGGTAACCATGTGGTAAGCAACACTTAGTAAAGAAAATACTCTACTAGGAAGTAAAAACGAGTGGGTTTAGTTACTAAATCACCTTCTCTTTAATCTGTTTTCTAGTAACAAAAATGTAACGCTAGATTATTTAAATGTTTGTGGATGTTAGACTTTTTTCAGAATCTGCTTCTACCAAATTAGATGAGTGAGTTATTGTCAGATGTGATCCTTGTGAGACCTCTCAGTACATATAGGCTGTGGTTCCTATAGAAATACGGCCTTTCATGGAAACAGCTCAGTTTGAGAGCAATAGACACACCCTCTACTTTTAGATTAGGATCTACTTTGTTTAAAGCAGGGCTGGAGCAGCCAAGCCTGAATCACCCGTTGTTTATGCTGTTGTACACTCAGGCTGCTGGGAGACTTCCCATGATGCACTGAGCATTTCCCTCTTTTTCTTTTTATTCCTGCTGCTCATATGCCACTACTGTACGTGACTAATGTTTGGCCACTCTCTCATGGATTTTGTGTCACAACAGATGGCTGTGCCTCCTTGAGCCTGTGGGAGACCTGGGAGTTCTTCCTCACCACAGTCACCAAGCACTAGATCGAGGAGATCATGGCTCAAGAGTTGGCAGTTCGTCTTGTAATCGGAAGGTTGCTGGTTCGAGCCCCGGCTCTGACAGTCTCTGTCGTTGTGTCCTTGGGCAAGACACTTCACCCGTTGCCTACTGGTGGCGCCAGTGTCCGGCAGCCTCGCCTCTGTCAGTGCGCCCCAGGGTGGCTGTGGCTACAATGTAGCTTGCCATCACCAGTGTGTGAATGTGTGGATGACTGAAGCGCTTTGGGGTCCTTAGGGACTAAGTAAAGCACTATACAAAATACAGGCCATTTACCATTTAGATTATCAGATTGCAGGGGTTCTTTCTCTAATAATGCAAGTGCTTCATAAGTAAAGATGAACAGAATTGATTGAAATAATATAAAAATAATCAATAATTGTAACTTCGTTGCCTGCTCCAGATACTCAAAGTAGCCTGTCCATCTGCTCTAATCCTAATCATAGTGTGACCTAGTGAGACTGGCTGCAGCAGCAAGTCTGAGCCTACAGGTGTTTCACACCTACATTATAATCTACACACATATGATCTCTTTACTGAACTGTGAATAGACTCACGTAACCTTTAAAATACAAAGGAAGCAACATTTCACAGCCCTCTCTGGTTTTCATTTCCATTGAATGGCAGTGCGACTTCAGTGAAGAATGTGTAAATATTCATCGTGCAATCATTTATAAATCTTGAGCTTCTACATATCCAAATTTTTATTATTATTATTTTTAAGTAGGTCCTTTCTCAGTGAGATCAACCAAACGTCTGTCCACTTGTTGCCTCGGCTTGAAGTCAGAGAGCTGCTGAATGAGGTCTTACTCTGTCGCTATTTTCAGATACCAAACATAAAAGAAAACACCGGACGTCACAGCTACGTTTACACGAAAGTCCGTTTCATTTATTTCGTTTTTATGCAGCTGCCTTCACAGGTTCTGCAGACTGAAAAAGAAAGCCAAGATCACACCTCCCACTGAATTTGAGATTTCATATCCGATATTAAATCTCTACTTTCGCTCCGCACGGAGTGGCTCATCCTCCTCAATAACATATCTTTGAGACTCCTCTTCCGGCTTCTTGTTGCCCTGGTAACAGTGTATCGTCACAATTTACCTTTGGATCATCTATGAAAGGAAATCTAGTTCAGATTAATACTTCCTACAAAGGTGCAAAGTAATGTCCGGGTCCGAGGAGCGGGCTCTGCTGGAGCTGAATCAGCGCAGGGAGACGTGGTGTCAGGTGGAGATGAACCCCCGGCAGTGTTGGGAGAGATCCCAGAGGAGACATTACCGGAGTCACCTGAAGACCAGCCAGGTTCTCCTTACAGCTCTGACCGGCGGACCGCAGCGCGGGGCGGCCTGCACCCTGCGGCCTGCTCCTGCCAAGCTCCCCGAAAGAAGGCACTTCGAAGAGGGCTGTAAGAAGGCTTGTCTGAAGAAGTTACAGAAATATTTCTGTAGATCTGATATGGACACGAGAAACTGTGTGTGTGTGTGTCCCAAATACTTTAAATATATTAATATTTAATTAGGTAATTAAACTCTAAAAGGCTGAAAGATTCAATATTTTAAAACTGCAGCAATCCTGTAAGATCCCATTCCACAGTTATTTAGTTTACCAAGGAATCCTCCTCTGCAGATATTCCAATTACCCTTCTTACATTATTAAGGATGGAATTTGTTTAGTGCCTTCATTTGTTCCACAGTACAGGTAATACGTGGAGAAATGAAATGTCAGTGACGAAAGAGCATTTGCACACGTGCCATTACATTAGGACCCTACAGGTCACCTGTTTTATGACTACTGGTGTCAAACATGCGGCCCACGTGTTGCTGGGGACAGACCCAGCCTCAGTAGGTCCTTTCCAGCTCAGTGGATGGTTTTGCAGAAAAGGAGCGCATGGCTGTTTAACGTGCCAAATCTGAGCCTCAAGCTCGAATCACGGTCAGTTTCCCAGCCTTCTTATTAAGACTTTACCCACGATGTGCCATACGACACCTTAGTAATACGCTTACACCTAGGAGCCACGCTGATGCCTTTCTTCGCCCTAACAGTAGACTGAAAAAGGAAAAACTGAGCCGTGTTATTATAAGTTTGATGTTTAAAAAAAACAAAAACTGATGCAGTGGTTTCATCGGTCCAGTCTACTTGAGGTTAAATTGATGGTATTTAGCCCACAAAATAAAATGAGCTTCACACTACTGATCCGGGCAATCATCGAATGCAAATTTCCCACTTTTAATGTAATTAATTGGCTTAAAGTTGAAAATCTGGAGTGCAGCCTCTTCGTTTCTGCGTGTCTCGATCAGGCTGACATCAATTTATTTATCAGAAACACGAGCTATGCCGAATCAATGATTTATGAAGGGAAAACAAACAAGAGTTCGCTGATGCTATTCTGTTCTGCTTGCTGTTACTTAACTGAAATTCTACTTCAGTATTTTTTGTTAATGTTCAGTAGAACTTGTGTGCAAACCTAAAACGTTTGCACACAAGTTTGAGAACCGCTGTATTATTTGATTTTCTATAAAATGATGAAAGAGAGCATGAGCAGCTGTTGACTCCTGAGATCCGTCTCTTCTCTTCCAGATAAAACTCACCTGGGCTAGAGAGCTGCAGCCTGAGATGATCTGAGCTCATACTACAGACACACCTGGGACCCAGACGTGGGGCAGCTTTCAGTATTTTATCTCCACGACTAATACCTGATGTAATACAAAACCCCAAATATGCTGGAGCTCATGACGCGTGAGGTCTTAAAGCATTTGTTTGGACTTGTTATTGACAGTACTGAAATTAAAAACTCATTTTTAAATAAAAAAAATAATTTCCATGCATCGCTCATAAACTTTGGCCAAGAAAGACGCATCTCGATAATTATTTAAATTCTCTGCAAGACTTCGCAGAAAGCTTCTAGCTCGTGTGAAACCTCGTCACATGAAAAAAAACAACAACTTTCTGATAGTCAAACGTTAGCGGTGTTCTTCATCACGCTTAACAAGTTCACGTTGAGCCTCGCTCTGAAACACTGAGGCGCAGACGATCGTAAAGTGAGCCATGTTTTCCGTGGCGTCACGCGCTGGGAGAGACACCTGGATTTCGAAATCGCGTGCACGTCACTGTCAGCATGTTTTAGCTTTGGGGAAGAGTCCGTATGCATTGTGTGCGGTGACCAGCCGAACAGTTTCTGGAGAGACACCTTTGACATCGGCGATGTAGCGGCAGGGCTGAATGATGTTAGCGGGCTCATTCCTCACCTGGCAGACAAAAGAGAGATTGAACACGTCTGCACTCGTGTTACCGTGTCTCGATATGATGATGATTTTAAAGCCTTACATGCTGGCGAAGCCCCAGGGCAGGAGAGTCGGTCTCAAGACAAATGTGCTCCAACGGGATCTGCTTGATTAACTTGTCTCTCTGCGCGGTGGTATTAAAACTGTTTATTCAGGTGAATCAGCAAAAAAATTTTAAAAAAATAAAAACTTTTTCCACATGACGACACTTCTCATCTCACCTGTTTGCTTCTGCAGACAGCGGGGGGAAAAGAGAAGAGGTAGCCCGCCTTCGCACCTTCCAGAGCGACCGATGGCTTCCCCGCAAAGTTATGAAGCAGAGCTCGGCTGATGCCTGACAGAAAAACAGAGCATGAGAATACGCTCAAATGTCTGCGGATGCATGATTCACTGGAGTCTAACACCCACCTTGTTCCTTCATGGTCTCAATCGTGACCCTAGCAGCTGATCTGGAGTGGACGTTCCTGAACAGAAATTCACAATCGACACGTTGCAGACTTTCGTGTGGATTCGAAACCTTCACTTAGCTACTTATGCATGCTCGGCAGACTGACTGCTTGATTGTTTGCATCCGACCGTCACAGGAACAGTGCCTCTCCAAAAACAAGCTTTAAAAGAAAGCAAAGCAGTCCTTCTGGAAGCAATTTTCTGGCGTCTGGCAGCCATGTTGAAGCAGTTATTTGAGGAGCTATTCTATTCAATTCAATTCAATTCAATTCAATTTTATTTATATAGCGCCAAATCACAACAATAGTCGCCTCGAGGCGCTTAATATTTGTACAGTAGATCGTACAATAATAGATACAGAGAAAACCCAACAATCATATGACCCCCTATGAGCAAGCACTTTGGCGACAGTGGGAAGGAAAAACTCCCTTTTAACAGGAAGAAACCTCCGGCAGAACCAGGCTCAGGGAGGGGCGGGGCCATCTGCTGCGACCGGTTGGGGTGAGAGAAGGAAACAGGATAAAGACA
>VVHJ01041372.1:0-14784 GCA_015107715.1 Tylochromis polylepis | reverse complement strand
GCGCCAGTGTTCGGCAGCCTCGCCTCTGTCAGTGCGCCCCAGGGTGGCTGTGGCTACAATGTAGCTTGCCATCACCAGTGTGTGAATGTGTGCGTGAATGGGTGGATGACTGAATGTGTAAAGCGCTTTGGGGTCCTTAAGGACTAAGTAAAGCGCTATACAAAATACAGGCCATTTACCATTTTTAATTTTTATAGTTTTCCACAAAGACCCCCTCTTTCTTTTAATGTCTTATGCTTCCTTAGAGGTGATGCATTTAGGCTGCACAGTGAAGCATGTTGAGCGTCAAGGATTCAGTTTAAACAGTTAATAGTAATTCCTGACTGTGCCTGGCTCAAACAGCCAGTAGCTGACTATTCAACCTGTTCAACGTCCTTTTTTTGTCTTAGTTTCTTTTTTTTAATTGGCTAAAACAGACTTCATAGCATATTTGTGATGTCAGTGGACAGAAACGGAAAAGGAGTCGGTGTTAATGCATTTGCTTGTGTGCGTGTCTGTGTGTGGTCACTAGTGGCCTGTAAAGTTCAGTCACTGAAAGTGAGGTTATAAATAAGTAATCTCCTCTGCAGGGGGAGGCACCACTCGGGCACAGATGAGAGGGGTAATGAAGGATCAGCTATCCAGGAGAAATGTTATGCGCCTCGCTTCCTGCAGATCCCCCCAGACCTCACAGTGGAGGAGGGACGCTTCTGTAGGATTGACTTCAAGGTGGCTCCCTTGCATATACTTGCATGCATTAAGACTGAAGACTTCATGTAAAGTTTACTAGAACCAACACGAAATTAAGTTCAATAAACTATTTTTCATGAACGATGAATCATGAAAAATGTCTTAATTTCAGGTGGGAGGTCTCCCAACACCCGATGTCTCCTGGTATCTGGACGGTAAAGCCATTCGTCCAGATGACTACCATAAGATGCTGGTGTGTGAGAAAGGGATGCACTCATTCATCATAGAGATTGTGACAGTGCATCATGCTGGTGTGTATGAGTGTGTGGCCAGGAACCGAGCCGGGGAGAGCAGATTTACCATGAGGCTCAATGTAATAGGTAAATATTAGCATACTATGCTCTTCATCATGGTGACTTGCTTAACAAATACAGTCTTTCATTCCTCACTGCGGGATAGGACTTAATCACATGTATCCTTGTTCGTCTCTACAGCTCAGGAAGTGCTCCGTCCTCCTACCTTTGTTCAGAAGATGGTGAACTCCAGAGCTCTAGAGGGTGACACTGTGAGGGTAGAGTGTAAAGTAGATGCTTCCCCTCCACCGCAGCTTTTCTGGAAGAAGGATAAAGACATGCTGCGCATTGACCCCAACAGAATGAGGTGCGTCAACTAAAGTTCAGATTCCACTGTTTCAGGTGATGATACCTAGCATCGACTCTGATTGTGACACTTTGGCCAGTATGTGTAACTTTACAATCTCTCTCATTGTTTCACTGCAGTCTGTACCAGGATGGGTCAGGGCGCCAGTGTTTGTTGATAGAGAGGGTGATGAAGTCAGATGCTGGCTGGTACACTCTGTCTGCCATTAACGAAGCTGGCATGTCCACATGCAATGCCAGGCTGGATGTAGGAAGTAAGTGTGTTCATTTTTATATACAAATAAGCTCTGAGAGGCCGCCTCAGCTATCTGCTGTGTGAGATACGAGAGCCTGCTCGTTACCATAGAAGCCCAGGTTGTAAAATCAAACACCAGATGGAAAATGCTGTGTGCCCAGTGTCTCCATGAATCCCGCTCTGTCTCTGGGAACTCATCAAACAAATGGTGCGTTATGTGATCGAGCAGAAACTCTATGAACGTACGAGGCTCCGAGCTGCTGAAGATGGCTGTGTTGTGTTTGCCTCATAGTTATTAGGTTTCTGCTTTCTCACATAACACCATCTGCTCTGTGGGGAGGTCCTCGATACACAGCAACAATGATCACCTGATTAGCAAACATGAAAGTGAGTTTAAAGCACTTTCTCTGAACCACAGCTCAGAAACTGTAGCTCATCAGGACATCATAACAAGGAGGTTTTTAGAAGAGGGCAGCTAAAAGTGAAGACAAGCATTCAGCTGAGTCAGGTGTGGAATTGGCAGCCATGAAAATGCACTTTCACATTTTTACCTGTATGTGCTGAGATGAATGATGGCATTATACAGTCTGTAAACATCACATCACATTTGGTTAGGTTCCCTAGCTACTCCAACTCCAACCCTGTGATGTGAATTTACTTTAATAATTTAATAATTAACAGTATTTTATGGGTGTTAGTTAGAATGCTAATTTATTCATTGTTCTCAGAATGTCATGCCTTGGGAGAACAATTTTTAAAGGCCAGAAGTCACATATACTTTGCCCATCTGGTGGGCAAAAACAGTACTGCGGTCCTTTGCCCTTTGTGGTCCTTTGTAGCTGTCTGTACTTTGAAAGCTTTCATCCTGGCAGCAGGTGAGGTGAGCAATTCTCTTCGAGATACATGTAGATGTCACTGACGGCTCTCTGGGAGACATGTCACCACTCTCAGGGATTTAAATGAAGCTGCAAGTGGAGATTATGGATAAAGAGTCTCCAAAATTCAGTTTCTCTTCCAAAAAACACTTTTGTCCTGCAGTTGTCCTGGATTGCACTAGGTTAGGGTGATGACAGGGTTCATTGTGTGAAAATGTAGTTGAAAAGGACTGCGTTCATCAAGTCAGATCTGGATATGTTTCCTAACTGTTTCCACATTTCCACACATCCATGTTTCTCTTAATTAAAATGAGGAGCACTTGACTGTGCAGAGTTTCTAACTAAACGTGTTTAATCTGGGACGTTAGTCTGTTCTAGTTAATAAAATATGGAAGGCTTAGACCAGAAGAGTGGAGGTTATTTGACATCTTAATTTTAAAGGCCTTTATGCTTAATCATTTGTAAATTGTTTTTTTGTGTATTTTTTTTTACAGCATAGCCTCTTGAGTGTTGACAATATTTAAAAAGGTGGGGATAGTAATAGATATCGTAGTTGTTTTCATACAGTACATTATTACAAGAACTTTACTAAAACAGTATTCAGTTACATGCACATGTGTTGATGTAAAGATGGATGAATGAAGACAGAAGTCTGCAGCTACATGCTTGAAGAGCAGAAAGTTTGGCATTATTGTATGCTTTGAAAATATAAAAAAGTAAATTATATTAAATGATGAATCACTATGTAAAGATGGGGTTTTGTGTTTCTTGGGGAGGGGGGTATGGTGACATTGTCTTCATTTTTTTTTTTTTTTAGATGAATATGATGAGTTAGTATTGTGGGTTTGTCTCATTTGGGCTTGTGGAGGTGAAACACTGTGGGTCCATTGTTCCTGCATATATGTGATAGTCTCATATCTGGCTCAGAGCCATGCTGTGCTGTCCAGTGGTATGGCATGCAGGGTACAAAAGTTATTTTCAGACACCTGGCATGGGAGGAATTTTTTTCCCCTGAGTGTTAGTAAGATTTGATGCTGCTCTCAGGGACAGGCCTGGTGTTGCGCTGCTTTCTTTAAAAACGTAGCTGATTTATTTAAACTTTGACTTATAATCAATCTGACTTGGCTGAAAACCTAAAACAATATATTAATCCATCTCTCTCTGTCCCTACCAGCCCGCACAACTCCAGCCATGAAGACTGCTCCTTCTGGCTCAAAGACTCTGAAGCTGCTGTCCTCTCTGAGCCACGTCCCTGCTCTGACCGTGGAGAACCCCGCCCACCACACGGCGCCGTTGTACGAGAGCGAAGAGCTGTAGACCCACACACTCACGACCTCCACTAACCACCATGTCAGAACTGTAAAGAGAGTAACCTCTGACTGTCACGTCAGGGCCGAAACATGAGTGCAGACTAATAATCATCGCAGCGCGTACATCTCACAGTAGTAACACATTCACTAAGCTTCATGCAACAGCAAGGCACATCTGCCATCTTTTCAACACTTGGGTATATGAAATGATTATGATGCAGCATTGGAGATCGACTTTTTACTTTGAGAAAACTGTATGGAGAGTTTAGGACTTGTTCTCGTCCATATGCTGCTGTTTGTCACACTGTTTCCGTCCTTCTGTCTGTCTGTTGGTTGTTTGGCGAGGCTGTAAGTCCCTCTGCTCTGCTTTTTCTTTTTTTTCTCCGTCTCTTCATGTGCCTGTCCTGTCTGCTCTCGGCAGAATGCAGCTCCTCGGTCATGGATGTATTAATAGAGCTGGGTATGTTGTGGCAGAGGCTGCCCTGCTGTCAGGTTTGGTCCCAGTGGGCAGCCACATTACTGCAACACAATCTCCTTCAGTCCAGAAACCATTTTCAAGCAATGTCGACAGGACACAAGGCCATATTACTACATGGACTGAATATTTAAAAGATTCTGTAATGTTTGCACATTTTAAGTTTTTTCCCATGTCTTATTGTAAAATCTGTGGTTGGAGCAGGCTGAGTCAGACAAACTGGACGCTGGTGCACTGATGTCGTAAACAGTGCATGAGGAGGACAAACATCCTTCAGATAAACTCATCTGTGGTATAGATTAGAAAACAGAACCAAGTCTTCCCGCAATCCCACAGTGCCTCTACATATCACACACACTACACTTTAATCCTGACAGCTGTCTGCTTATCACTCCTCCGTCCATCCATCCATCCATGTTCTTAACCACTTATCCAACTTGGGGTTTGTGGAGGGGCTGGAACCTATCCCAGCTCTCACAGGAACAGACAGTAAAAAAAGATGGACGTAGCTACTGTGACGTCACTGATTAGTGAAGTCCCCTTCTGAAGCCTTGAGCTGTTTCCGTCTTTGGTGTTTTGAAACAGGATGTGATAAAGGGAGGGGTGAATTGGATTGAACTTAGAATACCGCATGCTTGTGATTGACACGTTGTTAGCCAATGGGAATATCCTGGACATTCCTCCTTTCTGGCTCTAATAATAACCGTAATTCCATTATTCAGTGTAACCTGAAACTAATGACTGAGTCATCAGGAAAGTGTTTACAAAGGTCACACAAGAAGAAAGCCTAGGGCCATTTCCCCCATAGCTTCTATACGATCAAGTCCTTTTGCAACCACCGTTGCCCCCTGCTGTCCATTTAAAAACAATGCAGCTTCAAAGCAAAGTGTCGGCTCCACCTTTTAGACCTCCATCTCTAAAAGTTACCTCCATCTTTTCTGTGCTGTCAGTGGTCACAGGGTAAGAGGTGGGTACACCATGGACAGGTTGTCAGTGAGGAGAAAGAATTCTGAATTACTGCTAAGGATTGTTTTTTTTTGTGTGTCCTTGAATTAATGCTGCCTGTGGTGTGTCTGTAAAGCTTTTTAAATGATCAGATTCTCTGCTGTTGTATGAATTTAATCAGGTTGAAAAGCTGTTTTCTGATACAGTTTATGTATGTGACTGAAGCTATTTATCAGTGTTGAGACTTTCTTTACCAGCAAAAGGCTGCAAACATGTGTAAAGAATAGGCTGCCATTCTGATACCTGAACCCAAATCTTGCTCTGCACTCGAGGAACCTTCAAGATGAACTTTAAACGTTTACATTTGATCACATCTGCAGTGCAGATACGTTTGAACTCCAGAGAAGAAAATGTTTGGGGTTTTTTTTCGCCTGTTGAGCATACAGGTGGGTATCAGCATGTCAGCCTCACTTTCTCTTTTGGCGATCTTATACAAATGGATCCATCAGCTATGCTAAATTTGCGTGCTTACATTGAAACTGCTTGCTATTACCAACCTAGAGCTCACATTACAAAAACAAAGAAACTTGTATTCTGTGGCCAGATCTGCATGCAAATGGAAATCTGGTGTTGAACCCTGTGTGGCCACAGCTCAGTGTGAAGGTTGTTTGCTGAGATCTGGATATACTACATTTTCTGCCTTACGTTTAGCCCCAGGTGTTACAATACATAGTGGGGCTAACTTTACACCAATCACTGACTGTCCTGTACTTATTTAACCCACTGGTTTAGCTAGTTGATCTTCAATTGGTCACTAAGGTATGCAGCTCAAATGGGGTTAAACTTTTGTAAAGCACAGGACTAAGTTAAAATTCAGAGATTTTAAACTGCAGTGTACTCCCCTGTACTGTTTGTTGTGAGAAGAACTTCTACATATCACTGGATGAATGAGGAATAAAGTCTACATGACCTTGACTTTGCCTCCTGCGTTTTCTTTTTTTGATTTCAATGTCACAATGTCACCCTCTGGTGACAGCAGAGGAAACTTAAAGTTTGACACACACACTCACATTGGTGAGTCAGTTTATTAAAAACAAGTTGAAGACGATATCAAAATTCACAAAAAAGCTGTTTATGACTAAAAGAGGGCTGGATGGTACAAAGTGTTTCTACTGTGGCTGCCAAGACCACTGATAGAACTGCTCATCTGTAAAGCATGATCAGACTACAGGCTTTGTCACCACAGTCATCCGCAGTTATGTACAGAACAGCAATGGGCACCAGAAGAAACTGGAAAGAAATTGGAGCACGAGAAGTTCTTGGATCAGCTTCTGTTCAGTGGCCTTGCATACAGAGGTTGCCAGTGTGAGTTGAAATAGAAAGTGCCCCACTCTGTGCTAGTGCTGGACTTCTCAGAGCTGTAAGGCACATGAATAATGCTAGTCTGCTTATGAGAATAATGAGTATATTTGAGATTCTGTCTTTGAAAACTTCAGCAACCATCTGAGCAGGCCTGTGTGTGACTAATGCCACCGAGCAGGCACTCCCACGTTTGTTTCTTCTTGTGCCTTTTCCTTCCCACCTGGTGCTAACTTGGTGCTGCAGTTTTTCCCCTAACACCCACAACGCGATCTGGCCTCCAACCAGCTGCTCCCAAATCCTGTGGGCTGACTGTGTGCAGCACAGTCTTTCAGAAGCCAAACATTTCATTAAGATGACATGAAGATCACAAGCAGAAAAAAGTGAAAGAAACAAAACATCTGGAGCACACAAACAAGAAAAAGAGCTGATATATGTCATGTTTCTGTGGTGTATACAACGACCAGAATGCACAGGAGTCTGTTCTCAGAGTCTTTCGAGTCCTTCCAGAAATGCTTTCCTCGTTTCACCGTGGGGGTTTGAAAATATCATCAAATTTCTACATCGCTCTCTTTGTCGTTGTCGTGGTCACCATCATAGAACTCATTTGCTGCCTCCGGCCTGTGGGAGTCACATCATGAACAATGAGGTTCGCTTCACACCAATCTTTTACAAATACACACGTGTTGCTGACTCGTGCTGACCTGGTGTAGTTTTCCTCAGCTCCCCTCTCATCGGGGTCGGGCTCGTCATTGCGCTCGTAGCTCAGCATGTCAGACGGGACGTCGTGGATCTGAACGCTGGGCGCATGGTTCAGCATTTTCAAGTTCTCAAACACAGTCTGACGGATCTGCTCTAAATACTGCACAGACACGAACACAGTGAGAGGGTCGGCTGACTGCTTGTCAGGATCTCTACTGTGCACATTAGACCAATGAAAAGAGTGCCTCTTAAGGAGGAATTATGTTTTTTACCTGTCGGGAGTTCTGGTTTTCTATCCTGGTGCTGACATCAGGGTGCAACGTGAAGTCTGGAGCAAAGTACTCAAAATACTCTGCAGATGAACCAAATCAGACAAACAGGATGTTCCATTTATTTCTGTTCACTTTCCTTCTTATTTCACCCTCAGTCCTCTGTAGTGTCACGTGATATTCACAAAACATCCCAAGTCTAAAGGTAGCTACTAACTGGTTTTTAATTTGTTGTTAATGCATAATGCATTCTTCAGGCTCATTGTGACATCCTGGACAACAAGAACACAAACAAAAACAATCCAACAAAGATATAAAAATCTCACTGAAAGCTGCTGACATTAAATATGAAACATAGCTCACCACTGTAAGGCAGCTCATCACTGATTGATTCATCCAACAACAGAGACGTCTCGTAGGTCCTACAACACAACACAACACAGCACAAATTATTATTATCAGCCCATCATCATCATCATCTTAAAGCTGTATTTATGGAAAGTGTGCATCAGACTGACCAACAGCGAGCCACATTTCTCACTGTGTATCCTCCTCCTCCCAGAACCAACAGAGGGATCCTAAAGCTCTTCACGAACTCCACACACTCACTGGAAGCCAAAGAACACACACACACACACACACACACACACACACACACACACACACAGAAACATTGATTATGTTTCAACTATCAGTCCTCGTGTACTGGCTGTTTCAAAATATGAGTTCAGCTGGAAAAAATGTGTTGATGTCTCACCCATGTCCTCGTATACTGAGGTTGAAGCAGCCCAGCCTGTCACAGCCCAGTGAGTCCGCTCCGCACTGCAGACGGACACACACCAGGTGAGGGAATCACACACACACAAAGATTAAATCATACAGAAGCAAATGATAGGAGCTACTGACTGACCTGCAGGACGATGCAGGTGGGCTGGTAATAATCTACCACCTGTTTAATAACAGGCTGGAACAGCTGCCTATAGCCTGAAAAAAAAAACCCCCAAAAAACCATGAATACACATTGGTTGAAGCTCATGTGATAGTCACAACAATGCAGCAGAACAATAAGAAAGTGTGATTCCATGTGTCAGTAATGATGTTGCACTCACTCTGGTCATCGATGCCGTCTCTGAGAGGAACATTGAGGCAGTAGTACCGGCCGCTCTCTGCCCCAACCTCATACATGTCACCTACAGGAAGCAGAGTGAGGAACTGATGATGAAGTTCTGTTTTTGCTGGACATTTAAATCCAATCAATGATTCCACGGTCAGAAAAACAAACACTACTTTAGAGTCTTATTTAAAAAGAAAATAAACAGCACTACTAAACATACTCAGTGATTCTTACGTTCCTCATATTCTGCTGTGCCTTATACACTTTTTTTTTTCTTTTTTAAACAGCTGAATCAGTGACAAAGGGCAGCCCAAGGAGAGTCCAACACAAACTTAATGGGGACCGAATGGCTCGTAACAACAGGGCCAGATACCCCATCCCCCGGAAGCACCCCCAAAGGATACGGTCAAGTCCAAGCACAATCCTATCAAAGATTATATTCTCTCAAAGACAACAGGAGAGGGCGCGATGGACACAATAAGCTTGTTTCATATACATAAATGGTCCTATTTGTATATATATGCCCTTATCAGTGATATCTCACAGTTTTATGACTCGAGAGGAAATTACTGTAAGTGTCTGCTATGGATTGAAACCTGCCTGGGTTAAACCTATTATTTATCTGCTGGTACAGCTGACAGAGGACTATTTCAGTATTTCTCCTGCCTTTAAATGGGTCTTTTGGGGCTGAATATGCGTGCAAGTAAAAAAAAAAAAAATCCACACCCCCAAAACAAAATAATAAATGATATAAACACCACTATGTGGACAGCAAACATTTGTTAGATACTTAAAGCTGCATTTACCTGTCCCTGGGAAAAAGTAGTTCCCATATTTGTGAAAGGACACGGTCATGACTCGGTCTGTGAGGTAAAAGGCTTCCTGGACGCCATCACCATGGTGAATGTCTATGTCAATGTAAAGAACCCTGGGGTGGTACCTTGAGCAAGCACAGAGCAGGAGAGTTATGATACAAACAGACATAGTAAAGATTCGAGGAGAGTTACTCAGGAGCGCCATCTTACTTGAGGAGCTCCAGTATACTGATGACGATGTCATTGACATAGCAAAACCCAGAGGCCTACACCAACACAAGAACCATTTTTAGTGCAAAGAGACATTTAACTCAAATAAGCTGAACAGAGAGGACACACATCAGTATATATGACTTTGTTCTAACCTCGAACTTTTTGGCATGATGTAAACCTCCGGCCCAGTTTATAGCAATGTCACAGATCTGGAAAATAAAGCAGAGTCAGCATCAGTTAAAGGTCACAACTTTGACTGACCACAAAGAAGAAGACTATGACGGTTTTCAAGGGATGGAAAGCCAAAACAACCAATCAGAAACTTCTTTGATGTGTGAGTAATGATTTTAGTTTTTAAACACAAACTACAAAAAATATTCTCACAAAACTCCTGAAAGCAATATGTTTAGGGGCAGTGCTTCTCCCACCGTGGCCTTGGGGACTTCACTTTATGTTACAAGCTAGTTTCTCTCCTCTCCGTTTCATCATGTGTGAGAGGAGAGAAGCGGACATTTATTTTTATACTTGGACTTTACTACAATAGCTTTGCTTGATTTACACTTCAAAATAATACTCATCTCGCTGTCTCCCTTCAAAGCCAACCTCCCTTTAAGTTCACTTTTTTCTGATTAGCGGCCCTTTACAAATGGAAAGACTGAACAACAGGTCTACAGCAGGAGAAAGACAGAGAGATACTTTACCTCCTGCATACATGAAGAAAAGTCTTTCTTACTTCAGCTAGAGCGCCTTGGTCACATAGAATAATGAATAACACAACCTACTCCTCAAGGATATCACGTAAATGAGTGTCTCTGTCAACACTTTTAGTTGTAATTCAAAATGAAACCAACAGATGCCACCCTCTGCTACCTTAGTCTTGTTTTGTTTTTGTTGTTGTTTTTTTTCCTCTGTAGCACCAAAACCATCAGCTGGGTTTATGTGCGCATGTTACCTTGTGGTTGAGCTGTGTAGCCCCCTGTAAGGATGCTCCTGTGTATCTTGAGCAGAACTCAAACAGTCCTGGAAACACAGGACTAAAACACACAGACATGAAATATTTAGATTATGGGTTTGTCAGCACTGATGATCAGAGAGGCTTTTATACTGAAGCATTTACAATCCTGACAGATGAGATGTAAGAAGAGTAAGATAACTGCTTGAAAAATACAGTCCCGCAAATAATAAATTTTTCACAGGACTCTATGCAGCACCTGGCTACTATTTACTTTCTTAATATCTATGGAAGCAGTAAAGGTGTACTTAGTTTCTCACAGGTCTTGTGAAAACTTTCTTTTTCATATCCTCTATTAAATAATTCAGATTCTTTTTCCCAGTAAAACTAATTTAATGATAAAGAGATAACACTCACCAGTCATCTCCCACATTAAATGTATTGAGACTCTTTGTGAAGCCCTGCATGTTATTGGGGCTGACTTTCTGTAGGAAGTCAATGTAGTCTTCAGAGTGGAAGCGACACATGTCATGCTGAGATGCTTTGTAGGGCTTGAACACCTAGTGGGAAAAAGAACATTTGATACAGTGCAGCATAATCTTGTTGGTTCTAATAAAAAAAACAAAAAAAACAAACATAAGATTTATCAAATGTTATTTCAATGTGAAATGCATCAAGAGGGTGTGAACGCATAACAGCATCTGTCACCACTGCTTGCTCACCATCATTTTCTTGTAAAGTCCATAGTGCAACACCAGACTGTGTGTGAGAGACAACCGGTGAGGCTTCATCGGGTGGCCAGCACCTAGCAGAAACACGCAGTTCATACACTACAGGGCTCCATTTCATAGACATTAATCAGGTTAAAAATGGTTAAAAAAAAGAACAAAGTGTATACATTATGGCTAATCATGGGTAATATGGTACTACCAGAGAAATACGGTTGAAATTGGTACAATTTATGACGAAAGAGATTTGGCACACTGAAACAGAGGGATCCATGCGCTGTTACAAAAGCTAAAATACTCGAGCTAATTTGCAATAAAACACAAGCACGGTAAGTATATCCTGTAAGCATGCGTACTGCAGCACTAAAGTTTGAATTTGTACAGTGTATGATTTCACCGTAAAAGCAGCATAAGCTTAGGTAGTCATATTACTTTATTTATTGTAACAGTTACACAAACCGCCACTTTATCCATTTAAGACACCAAGCCATTCTACTAAAAGCTATAACAGACAGATATTGAACACAGGGCTACAATACGTGTCATAACGTTACATCTTAAAGTTAAAGGAACAAGCAAAGCCAAGCTGGAATATAAAAACAAATCACATTAAACATTAAATATTAAAGTGTAGCAGTGACGCAAAAAAAAAAAAGAACTGAGAAAATAAAAATAGAACACAGTCTCGTAGACATTAGCATGTAGCTAGCTTTCCTTAGCATCAGCTCCCTGAGTAGGCCGGTTCACTATGATAACTAAACTTACCGTAGTGGAAATTACCCACGTCTGGGTCGTAAAAGTAAGATGTTCTATTGGTCATTCTGAAAGCAATGTCTCCCGACTTTCTACGAAAAACTGTTGTCGTTCTTGCAGCTACAAAACCCGCATTTTTCTTTCAATTAGCAAATAGCCGCCATAGTAAACACCGAGGCTCCTGCGTCATCACACGGAGACAACAGCGACGGAGAGGGGAGGGGGCACGGAGCCGGAAAGAAAAACAGCAAAACATCCGTAGCAGATGGAGAAAAGGCTACAGTAGCGTTCTGTCTTTTTTTATTACATAAAGGTAAAGAAGTGCAATTAAAAAAGAATTTAAAGAAACCTTGAGCAATGTGCATAAATTATATAGTACATATAATATACAGTTTACTTTAATAAACTCATCCACACATAATTAAAAACACTGATATTTTTTACATATCAGTACATAAAAATAAAAATACATAAAAATCCTCTGGTCAGGTCTTAAAATTAGGATAATAAAATCTCAGACTCAACAGCATGACATGGTATATGATATACACTGTGTTGTTATTATTAACAAAAACTAGAAAATGCAGAAGCAGTGTGTGAAAAGCCAATGCACCCTTACTGTTTCCACAGGGATTGAGAGAGTAAGCAGCAGCCAGCTAATTGACACACTTGATTAACTGATCATCAGTGAGTGTAAAACGTTTTAGCAGTTGGCTGGTCTGGATCATTCAGGTGTGTATTAACACAATGCACAATGAGAAAAGACATCAGCAGTGATCATAAAGAAGCAATTGTTGCTGTCCATCAATCTGTGAAGGGTTAAAGAGGCATTTAAAAACAATATGAAGTACATTATTCTACAGTGAGAAACATTATAGAATAATCCTGTCTTTTTTAGATCCCTCAGGCAGACGTGTAAACACTACACACAGAAAGCTCCCGGACCGGAAAACATCCCAGGTCGTGTTCTCAAAGCATGCATTCACGAACTGCCAGATGTCTTCACAGACATCTTCAACCTGTAGTCCCTTCATGCTTTAAGAGGACCACCATCATACCTGTTCCAAAGAAACCTAATCTGAGCTGCCTCGATGACTATCGCCCAGTGGCACTCACATCCATCGTTATGAAGTGCTTTGAGCATGTAGTTCATATCACATCTTCACTGCCTGCTAAGACCTGCTAAGGATTAGATGATTTTCTTTCTTTTCTGTTTACCTGTGTAAATCCTATCCTAAATACCCAATTGTGGTGGGGCGTGGCTGCGGTGTCGTGCGGTGGAGATGGCTTCACCTGCGCGGCATCAGCAATCACGCCTCGCCAGCCATAAAAAGGGTCCTGTTTGGCTTGTTGTGTTGTTGTGGTGTGCGGCTGGCAGCGGGAGAGCTGCAGCCGTTGTGTGTGTGTGTATGTATAGCAGCAACCGTGTCATTGTGTGGAGTGTGATTAATAAAGTATGTGGAACAACATGAACGTGTCGTGGGGTCTGCCTTGGCACCGTCACACCAATGTTGCACAAAACTGAGAAAAGAAAAGAAAGCTTAACCTAACCATTTGCAATACCAATTTTAATCAGTTTAACCCTCTTTTTTATGTATGTCATATACAATTATTATTTTCTTTGGTCCCCAATTGCCACAATTTGGAGAAACAGTTCAATAAAAATAAAAAGTTACATATGGTTAGAGTTCCTCAGTACCTCAGAGGCTTGATGTGAATGTGACGTTTTGAGTCAGTTTTCACCTTGACCCAAAGTCAGTAATCAACAAAAATAGTTGTAAGAGAAGCTTTCCTCCATGGCACAACTATACAACATGACCCAGGTACTTCATTATATTCCACTACTGATCTGACACTCTTTGAATACTTTACTGGTTAAAATCTGTTGTGTGCTATCAGTTGGCTGTGTCAGGTTTAAATGTAGTTCATGTTTACCTTTGAGCTATTTTCAGAGGATTATTTTGCTATTCAGGTGATTTTGACAGCATCTATTATTCATCCAGGACAGCATGTCTCTGCAAGCTTACTGACAAATTACATGAGGATGAAGTCAAAACAGCACCAAAGCACTAACAGTGGCACCAGTTTCATTATTGAACACCTGCTCATTTAAAAATGATGAAGCGGAACTTGCTGGCGCTTCTCTTTGATCATAAAATGCTTTTTGTAAAAAAAAAAATTTTTTTTAAAAAGCAGACTGTACACACGTGGCAGTGAAAGGACGGTAACAGAGGTAGGAAACAAAGCAAACATGTTACTGTGTATCCACTGTATCCAGCATCAGTAAAACTCAGTAAAAATGCGGTTACACTGTGAAGCTTTAAAAGTTTAATGTCTTTCAAAGATGCTCCCGCTCTTTGCTCTTCATCATTTTCTTCACCTCTTCATGCCCGTTTGTATTCTTCTTGGCTTGTCGACGTGTTTCCTCCCTTTTTTATTCCGCAGTAAAAAATAAAAATCTGTGTGTGTGTGTGTGTGAGCGTGTATTCATATCTTTGTGGGGACCAAATATTGGAAGTTTACTATACTTGTGGGGACCAACAGCCCTTCTGGGGACAAAAACCACGTCCCCGCGTGTTTGAAGGCATCTTTGAGACTCAAAATGTGGTTTTAGTGTCAGAGTTACAATTAGGTTACAGTTAGGATTAGGTATTCATTTTTGATGGTTAGGGTTAGGGTAAGTGGCTAGGGAAAGCATGATGTCAATTAGA
>VVHJ01041345.1:27896-47623 GCA_015107715.1 Tylochromis polylepis | reverse complement strand
TCCCATGGTAGTCAGGCGAGCAGGTGGAACAGAGAGAAGGAAAGCTGAAGTAGAGCAGAGTGTACGAGGGGGTGAGTACGTATGGAGAAGATCAGATAAATATGGGGGAGCAAGATTATGAAGCACTTTGAAACTAAGAAGCAGGATCTTGAAATTAGCACAGAGGTGAACTGGAAGCCAGTGGAGCTGTTTAAGAACAGGTGTTATATGCTCAGTGGATCTGATTCTGGATATAATACGAGCAGCTGTATTTTGAACTAACTGCGGTTTATGGAGAGATTTATGAGGTAGACCGTAAAGAAGAGAATTACAGTAATCTAAACGAGATGTGACAAGAGCATTGACAAGTATGGCGGTACTGTTTGGAGTGAGTGAAGGACGAAGGCGGTTAATATTGTGAAGATGAAAATAAGAAGACCGAGTGATATTATTTATGTGCTGTGAAGGAAAGAGTGCTGTCAAGGATGACACCAAGACTCTTAACCTGAGGGAAAGGTGTGACAACAGAGTTATAAATGGATAATGAAAGACTTCTGGTTGGAACTTTAGTCAGTTTTGATTTGGTGCCTATTACAGTAAATTCTGTTTTACTGCCATTAAGTTTAAGAAAGTTATGAGTAAACCAAACCTTGATTTCACTTAAACAATCAGAAATGGATGTGGGTAGGAGAGTAGCTGTGGGTTTGGAAGGTAGAGCTGGGTGTCATCTGCATAGCAGTGAAACTGGATGTTATATTTCTTGAAAATATTACCTAGGAGTAGGAGATAGATAATAAAAAGTAAAGGTCCCAGGACAGAGCCTTGGGGTACACTGGAGTTAACTGGAGTAGATAGTGATCTGTGAGTAAGTAATTGAACAAACTGATATGTATCAGACGAGTACATTTCTTTATCATGCTTGTTTTTGGATTACTGATCCCGCCTTGTATCAGTGGTTGAGGCTGGTGATGGTGGTGTGATGGTGTGGGGAATATTTTCCTGGCACATTCTGAGCCCCTTAGTACTAACTAACTAAGCATAGTTTAAACATCACAGTCTACCTGAGTATTGTTTCTGACCATGTCCATCCATTTCTGACCATAGTGTATCCATATTTTAATGGGCGCTTCCAAAAGGATAACACACCATGCCACAAAAGCTCAAATCAACTCAAACTGGTTTCTTGAACACTGATGATGAGTTCACTGTACTTAAATGACCTCCACAGTCACCAGATTTTAATCTAATAGAGCATCTTTGGGATGTGAACGAACAGGAGATTCACATCCCAAAGACGAGAATCTCTGAGGAATGTTTACAGCAGCTTGTTGAATCTTTGCCAAGGAGGTCCAACATGGTACTAGCAATGTGCGACTAATGAAATGGCTGGGGATTGTATATTTTGACGCAGATATTCACTATCCACATCCATAGACCATCCATTTGAAACTACTGATCAGAGACCAGGATGGACGCATGGATATAAAAATGTTTGTATAAAAAATGACTTCTCTGACTTAATTCTGTTAATGATTATTTGAAATCTGAAAACGTGTTAGGCTGGGTCCATCAATAAATAAAACAATAACTCAACATATATATTTACCCCTGAAAAACTAAGTTCAAACTCTGTGACAATGCCACCACAGAGCTGTGGTTGAAGCAAACACTACTGCATGTTGATGTTCAGTGTTTTGTTGACCCATCTATCTAATCGGCCTCCTCCCTGTGTAGCTCTGACCTGAACCAAACTCGCTGAACCTGAATTCTTCCTTTGTTACCATGTCATCTGAAAATGTCATATATAAGAATACAGTGGCCTACATGTCTTTGAGTTAATTCTCTTTAACACAGATAGAGACACACAAACACAGCAGATTATCATGAGAGCTGAGAGAGGCTGACGGGAAAGAACTTGTCACACAAGTGACAAGCGAAGATATTTGCATATGCCTGCACTTTGCATGTTGCACTGAGCAGAGAGCCTTTGTTTCGCCTGCTTGTGACCCGAGATAGCCTCAATAGCTCTTCTGATGAAGAGCCAAGTTGGATTAGACTTGTTGTGTTAAGGTCTGAGAAATTTGTCAGTGGATTAACTTGAAAACAAGGAAGTAAAAAGATATTTTCACCTCCCTCATTTTCTTTATCAAACAGTTGATAGTACAAAGTGAATAGAGAGGATGATGATTTACATCTAGAGGTGATACACTGCCCAGCCAAAGCTGCCAAAACCTCACAGCTTCTATTATTTAGTTAGATCGCCTTTAGCATTGACGACAGCACACATTCACCATTTTATCCTTTCAATACGCTTATGCGTTCATTTTTCACAATGGTCCCATTGATGATGGGATGATGATCAGACCACTGCATGAAGTCTTCTCCATCCAATCCCAACGATTCTCATTGGAGTTATGTATATTCAGATGGTCAGCTGACCTAATTTTTTGGGCACATAACTCAAGCAGTCAGATCATACCACTGCCTCCACAGGACTGTACGGTGCACAATAGGCATGACCTGTTCATCACTTCATTCGCCTTTCACATGACCTTTTTTCTTTGCTCAAGAGCTTGAACTTTGTGTCCCAGAGCAAAAAGAAGACTTTTTTTTTCTCCCAGTTAGCCTCAATGATGGTGAGATGGTGGTTTTCTTAAGGCTACATAGCCGTTTAGACTTGTCTAAACAGCTTTAGTCTGTTGACTTCTCCATCAATTCTACTGCATATTTTTTTACAGTTTGACTGCTCTCAATGTTTGGTGACACTGACACATTTGTGACAGTGACACAAATTCAAGATTTCTTTTCCAACCATTGAAGGTGATGGTTGACCACTTTCCTTCTATGTTTTAATGTGTTAAACAGTTCTTCACCCAGTTCTGATAGTTTCAACAATTTCCTTAGCTTTCTTTCTGAAACAGGGTAATACGACTATAGGATATAAGCTACTCATTGCATCATTTGGGGTAAATAACCTGCTGCCAGCTGAAGGATACTAATCACTTCAGAAATTATCCAATGGAAGACTTAAATTTTTGCTTAGTTAAAACATTCCATCTTAACACTTTGCTTGGATTACAACACTGGTCAACACACATTTTGCTACTGGGATTCTCTCATTGGCACTTTAACAAATTTCAACGATGCATGTCAGCATTCAAGAAACAAGTTTGGAGATGAAAAGTGAATCCAAAATTAAGGAATGTGTTTTGGTTGATCCTGAAATCTGCGAACTAATGCTTAACCATGAGTTCAAAAGGAAACTGAAGCCAACTGAATCAGCAGCATGAGAAGCATTTGTGCAGGTTATCCAGAATTTTCTTGGCAATCACAGATCAGAGAGCTACACTGAGCTTGTGGATAACATGCTGGAAGCATATCAGCTGATGAGTGCTAGAATGTCACCAAAGATGCACTTTTTACATGCTCACCTGGACTTCTTTCCACCAAATCTGGGCAATGAAGCACTGGGAAAAATTTCATCAAAATATAAAAGTGATGGAAACCCAACATCAGAAACAATTTAATCCAAGCATGATGGGTGACTACAGTTAGTTCTCGCAAAGAGAGACTGATGTGCAGTACAAGTGCAAAAGCAAGTGCCCCAAACATATTTGAGCATGCTGACCTTGTTTTATTTGTAGCTATATTAACAGAAATACACTTTAAAATGTCTCTGGTATCATCTTCTGGTTTGATTTTAGAAGAAACACACTGAAAAAAATTCTGTAGGAAATAAATCTGGACTGCACAAAAAGTAAGAAAATGAGTGTTTCTTTGTTGTAACAAAGCTTCTTGGCAATAAATCTTATGCTGTTGGAAAGCCTATTTATTTACCCTTAAGTGATACCACATTTCTAATGAAAATGCATTTGTGGGTTGAGCGGCAGAGCTTTTAGGATTAGGCATCTTGGCTCACGTTCTTACAGCGAACATCAAAACAGCTCATTATCTGTTAACGGTCAACATTTCTGCTATTCATGCTCTCAGTGTGCTGCTTTTATCTCTACTCCTGATAACACAAAGAAAGACCCACATCAACGCAAACCCAAGAGATACATTTACCCTGAATGACAAGACAAAAGGCAAGAGGAAGTCGGTATTCACTAAACACACACACACACCCGCAACCACATTCGTGCGCACACTCTTTGCTGAATGTGAGTTTTTCCCAGGAACAACCAGCCATAGCCTCTGGCGGTAAACCTGACCGTCAATGGGTTTTAACACTTGACATGAGGATTACAAATGGCGGGGACTTCACTCCATTCACTTTGCCCTAACAGGATTTCTGTGGCACCTATCATATTGTCTTTTGTCGCAGTTTGTTTTAAAAAAAAAAAAAGAAGAAAAAAAAGGCGGGCATAACCAGACCTTGATAAACTAGTTCTGAGTCACAAAGGGTCAGGAAATATTAGATTCACATCCCACATTGTCTGGTGAGTGCCGTTTTCACAGTGAATCAATACATATAGGAGCCTCTCTTACCCAAGAAAATGACTTCATAGGTCTTTTGTGACAGCTGTAAATACGATCTATACATCTGCCTTAAAGTTAAAAAAGCTTCAGTGGCTTTGTGAATGGAGAGCTGTATTTTTAACTGAAAGCTAGCATCACCCTGGGTCCCTCAACGAAAAGCCAAATATATTTTTTGGGAATTTTACAGAAGAAAAATGCTGTGGTAAATAAAAGCATGTGGTATGTGTTTTATTAAACCAGTTAATATTCTACATTACTACTACTACTAATACACAGTAACTTATATGACTTCTATTTGCAATCAGCAAAATTAATGTTAGGATATCAACAAAACTTCAGATTCACCACTAAGCTCTTGTGCTTGATGTGATAACACTGAATGTCCCTGAATATAAGTGGCTCACTTACACTAAAGTGGCATATTTACTTACACATTTTATATTATAGAAAAAAAAACTACAGATATTATTTCAGGCATTTCACATTTCAAAAAAATCTTTGATTTGAAGACAAAGTAAAAACATCAGCACCCCGATTACTTAGAAAGTAGAGATTTATAACATCTGCATAACATTGAAAAAGGTGTGTTTCAAACCAAACTATCACAAATGAGACTCAAACTTCAGTTTCCATGTCAAAAGTCCTATTTTGCCTGGAAATGCTTCTAATTTTCATTTAAGAAATGCTTATATGAGTATGAACAAACAATCACTATGATTATTTTATTGGAAGACTTGTTTATATGTAAATTTCCCCACAGAAACTCTCTTTCTGTCTCTGCACCTTTAACTTTCACTGTTAAGTTGGTGCATTGCTTTTCTTATTTCACTTCATGAAAGCAGATTCACCAGTGAAATGAACATCAGATGAAGGCTGTAAAAAAAACAACCTTATATCTACGAAGTCTTTGAACTTTCCTGATCTCCACTGAGACGCCGCAGCTAAAATATTCCAGACCGCTGAGTATCCGAGCATCTAACGCCGGGGTCAAAAAAAGCCACGTCTCTCCGGCTATCTGTAACGTCACTGATAACCAGGAGGCAAAGCTAAACTCTGCATTTTCATTTTCAAAGTCAGACTGAAAATAGCAAAGATATCCTATTTCATCCTCTGTCACTCGAGGGATGATTTGTCTGCACTTTTCACATAATAAGCAAATGAAAAACACAAAATGTTGTTACACTATGTGACATTTTGTAAAGTTTCCTCACTGAAAATACACTTGTTTGTTAGGAGCAGATTGACACCACTTGGTCCTTGTATACAGCTAAAGCCGTGATACCTTAGCATGGCGTAAAGACTGGAAATGGGAAAACCAGCAAACCTGACTCCATTCAGACTTCAAAAGGATAGCAATGCAAAGTCAGTGCTACATTTCACACTTACGTCAGGTTTTACGCATCAGGACATAATTTTTTAAAAAGTGCATTATTTATTTGATGAAAATTAATCCAAAACAAAGCAGCAGTGGTGAAAAAGCCACACTGAATAGCTTGTAAAACCACCTTTAGCAGCAATAACTTGAAGTAACGGTTTTCTTTATGACTTTATCAGTCTGTCACATCATTGCTGAGGAATTTTGAACCACTCTTCTTTACAGCATTGCTTCAGTTCATTGAGGGTTGCAGGAATTTGTTCATGCAGAGCTCTCTTAAGGTCCCGTCACAGTATTTCACTCAGGTTGAGGTCTGGACGTTGACTGGGCCATTGCAACACCTATATTCTTTGTTTTTTTCATCCATTCTGTTGTAGTTTACTGCTGTGGTTGTGATCATTATCCTGTTGCATGAATCAATTTGAGCCAAGCTTTACCTGTGGGACAGATGGCCCAACATTTGACTCTAGAGTTCATGGTCAAGGTGCCCAGGTCATGTGGCTGCAAAAAAAGCCCAAATCATCACCTTTCCACCACTGTGCTTGACACTTATGATGAGGTTTGATATGAAGTTTTCCTGCTATTATGCATTTTCTCCAAACGTATTCCTGTGCATCTTTTTAGAGATAAGAAGCTGTCTTTCGGCAACTTTTTCAAACAACCTGTGCTTATTCAGTCTTTTTCTAATTGTACTGTCATGAACTTTAACATTTAACATTCTAACAAAGGCCTGTAGAGATGATGTCTTGGTCCTCATTGAATATTTTGTCTAAAGATAAATGTAAAATGGTATTAGTCTTCACATTGAACACGTAACAAAAAGTTGAACTATTCTTATAAAACCCTCTCAGAGATGCTGCCTTTCAGTAAAGCTTTTACAGGTGCTCTAAAACCAATAGAAAAAGCTGATTTAGCCATAAGCCGAGAAATCATGGTGCAGACTTAAAGGAGCCTAATAGCAATGAACCCCTGCAGTCATTCTTGATAGCATGATACACAAACCAAACAAAACACAAGAAATTACAGCTACATAAACAAATGCAGACAAAAACACAGGCGCACATTTCCCTGAAGAGATTAGTGTGAGAAATGAAGACTGCACATGTGAGCGAAGGGCAGGGGACAGAAAGAGCTCACCTTTCCTCATAATGACTTTGTTCACCTGTTCATCCCCTCACCTGGGGCAGGGGGATCACTCTACCTCCCTCACCCACCACCCTCCACTTTCCAGAGATGGCCAGATAAAGCAGGCCTTTCAGTTGAAAATGCTCTAAGGTTGCCACAGAGTGTCCCGGCTCTCTCTCCCCTGAAGCCCAACCCGCCCTGCGGCCCGGCCCTGAATTTGATCCAGGTAAAGCTTTCTGACAGAGAACTTTCTCACACTCATACCTGCCAGTCACACACTTCCCCGGTGAAAAGTGTGACACACGCAGTATATATACAGCGCACACACGAAAACTCACACAAAAGCAAACTATACACAGATAAGGGAAGATAATTGGCTCTGGGACAGGGAGTCTCACAGGTAAATGGACTGATACTAATCAAGAAAAAGAAACCTAAACCAAAGCTGTGTAACATTTCTGTGTGTGTGTGTATGTGTGTTTGTTTGTATTTATATTGTTGCAGGGACATAAAACTGTTTTTAGTCACAGTGCTGGAACAATAACCAAGTCCCCATAACATAAATCAATTAATTTCAGTATGAAGGGTTAGTTTTCAGGTTTAGTGTAAGTCTCCGGGAAATTAATGTTAGTCAAAGTAACGTCCTCTGAAGTGAAGGAAATACAGCTGTGTGTGTGTGTCACTGTAGACACATTAGGAGTGCGTGTGTATGTATATGTGTGTGTGTGTTTCTGAAGCCTCACCTGGGGGTTTTGTGCTACATAACAAACATTATTACGACATAATATGATTATGACTTAGAAGCGTGAGGTCTTTGACTGCCATTTCTGTAATTCTTTCATTATGAGAAACAAGTCGACCATGCTGGGAGCGATAAAAGACAAAGAAAGGGTAACAGGAAATACTGCAGGAGCATTTCTTCAGTGCAAGAAACAAATAAAACCTCTTCAAATCCACGGGAAAATTGTGGATGACTTCTACGTGTCCTTGCCAAGACATTTTGAATGGATTCTCTCAGCTCTGGTTTCACTGATAAACAAGCATTAATTGTTAGAATAACGTACAGTAAAGGAGTGACTAATGAGCACCCAGATGGACTAATGGATTTTTAGAAAATGGGTTGATGGAAAGAGATAAGTGCTATGCCTAATTACTGTATTTGCGTTACACTGTGATTAAATCTTTTTACTCTCCTGTCATTTTAAGAGTCACATGACACATGAAGACCCCACTTGCTGTTTTATTCCAACAGCTGCGCTCTAACGTTCAAACTTTGAAAAAGCTAACACTTGAAGGGTATTTACTTTTCAAATGTTTTTTTAATTTTACCGAAACGATCAGTCATTTACGTTATCAGCAATTACCACGACAGAGCTCCACAGTGTTTTACAGATGCCTCACTGTTGTACCTCTCTCCTGACCTCATCTTTACATTTTGACAATGATTTGAAACTAAAATTTCCCTCCATAAGGCCAGCTGTGACTGAACCACCTTACTGTGCAAAAATCCAATTTTATGCCCTTCAAACTGTGTAATCTTTAGTATTTTTCACAGATTCAATCAAAGAAATTGGGGGGAAAAAAATTGTTTTTGGCTTCAAGTAACAAAGTGCCTAAAGATCCAGTTTACATTTAAAAGGTTTCTGTTATGTGTGCACACAACAATAGTTCATCCCTTAAGTTAGGTGCCCTTTTTTGCTTGAATGACTCATAGGTGAGTGTTAATAGGTTCAGCAATCAAAGTCATTCCTCATAAAATGGTCAGGTAAAAGGATTGGTCTGAAAATCAGAGAAAAAGCAGCCAATGTCCAAAGAAAAGCTTTGAACCTTCAGAAAGGCTGAGGAACTACTTCTCAAGACCAACTTCAAAAAAAGTTACCAGAAAGTCTGAAGCATAAAGAAATGAGGGTTGGCACCATGGTTTTGCATAGTACTTTACATACATACAGCACATGTAAATGATATAATAGACAGAAAAACAATTTTTTTTTTACAGAGTGCACAAATTTGGCTTTTTTTTAGCTTCTGGATGCCTTATTGGGGAAACAAAAAATAAATGGAGAAACAGGGGTAGATGGAGCACTAGGGGAGGAAGAAAGAAGTTAGATTGAATAATCAATTGACCACACTTGCCTACTGTTGTGCTAATTGCAGATTAATTGTTCTGCTCTTTAAAGAGGACACAAGACACAAGTAGTTCAATATGAGCTGAGGAAACCTCCAGAAAGAGCAAAAGTTGTAGCATAAAGAAGAGAAAGTTTTTAGGATGTGGAGGAAAAGAGAAAAGGAAATGATGCGACAGAGCATATCAAGTGATGGAAAACATCGTGGTTTAATGGAATGAAGTGAAAAGCAAACCAAACTACCATGAAATAATTTAGATTGAAATATTTTATTTAAATCATATCATGGGATCTAGGTAATAGAGATCAGGTTATTAAGGCCTTTTTAAAGTGGTTAATTATATAAACCAGTGTCTCCCATTTAAAAGGAAACTAAACTCATCTTTCCCTTGTTTGGACATGAGCTGTGTGTGAGTGGGGTTTTTTTTAGATCTGCTGATGAAAATGTAATATTACAAAGCACAGTGAAGCTTTGGGCTTTGTTTAGCTGATTTCAAGTTTAGGCAGACTGTGTTCAGCTTCTTGGTTTAGGCACACAAAGTTTCAATGACAGAGTTCCAATGTAGGAAGCCAGCCAACATATATCTGATATATTAAATTATGGCGACAATGTTGGTAATTGTCATTTTTGCACTGACAGTTACCAACCGAACCACACTAATGGCCACCAGACTAATGGCTAGTGTGGCGGCCATTAGTGTAGGGACAATGTTGGAGGCTGTTACATTTTGACACCAGCTTAATGATAAATGGCCTGCATTCATTTCATGCTTTTCTAGGTTTTCTTCTAGTCTTACTGATTACACAGCGTGCTTCACAAGCTGTGTTTTTTAGTGACTGCATTTGGAATAAAGCTCAGAGACTGAGCAGGACCTCATATGCTGCACAGTTAAATGCAGCAGTCTGGGTTTGTCTCTGATCTGAGGCCTTTTGCTGCATCCCTTCCCCTCACTTTCCTTTCTCCACTTTACTGTACTGTCTAATAAAGGTTAAAAAAAAAAAGCCCCAGAAAACTGTGGATGAATGAAATGCACACTAGTGTACTCTTCCTTGCAGACTGCAGAAAGTTGCCAAGGGCCACTACAGGATTGCAGGAAGAACTTTAAGATTAGCATATACTAAATACAAAAAAATAGCCATTCTGCTGGTAAATGGCCTCATTCTATTCAAGCAGTCTTCAAGTCTAACTGAGGACTTTTTCCTCAAACCTACATTCACACAGCACTTTCTTCTGTGCCTTTATATACTTTCTGTCACACTGACACGGCTGAATCAGATGCAATTTGGGGTTGATAGTCAAACTCATTCTGAACCACAGCTGTCCCACTCAAATTTTCAAGTTTGCGTGTTTTGGCTCATAAACCAAAGATCACAAATACCCAAAACTTCAATCTGTGTCAAATACTGTCAAGTAATTTCTTTTCATTCTTTTAATAACCCTTTAACAGCTTAGATCAGGTCTTCTTGGGTCAGTCTGGAAGATGTAAGATGTGTGAAGCAAATTAGCAAATTTTGTGCTTCCCATATGTAAGGAACGTTGTAATACTGTAGTAGAAAAATATGTTGTGGTTATTGTGATACAAAAGCATGTGAGTGTGAAGCTCTGAGTGTCATCGTTATTCTCCTCTAGCCTCAGTTTGAGTGTATTGTTTCCCACTTGAAGCTTAGCCTGTTCCCTTGGTAACCATACTGCTAACCATCACTGCCCCTCTACTTACCGGCCAGGCGTACTGGAAAGGAATGACAATGTGTCCATTACTCCCATCCTCTCCTCCTCCCCCCCTGTCATGTCCTCTGTGGTGAAACAACTGGGAGTTTCCACCCAGGATCCCTGTGCTGCCGGTACCAAAGGTGCAGGCTCCACTTGGGGCAACCCGGGCCTGGTACTCCTTGAGGCAGGCCTGGAAGAAAGTGTCACATTGGTCCCTGGCAGAGCAGTGCTGTGCTCCGCTGGCCTGGAGATCACAGCATTCTCCTGTTTGCAGGTGTCCATGTGGGTTCTGAAAGTGTCGGATCTGAAGCTCAAACATCCCAACCGCACAGACACCCTGAATACAGAGAAAGCAGAGAGGAGAGCAAAGGAGAGAATTACATTCATATATTATCAGACTTGCACAGTTAAGTCCATTCTCACCCACTGTAGTGACGGACGATCACCAAGTAATGACAGGTGATTTACATTTACAGGGCATTTTAGGTTGTGTAAAAATTCAGGTCATTGCAGTGTCGTGCAATAAGTTCTGCTTAAAAAATGTCTCATTAGGAGAGGAAGTAAACGAAGATAATTGCAAATGCTTTTAAGTTATAAGAGGAGTTATTTTTATCTTTTATAAAATCGAGTGATGTTTAAATTACAGTTGGTGCAAAATTAGAAACCAATTAATCTTAAAAAATGGACCGAAATCCTTTCCAGAAAGATACAAGGGAAGCCTTTGATGAGCTGTAACATTAGAGACGTTACAAGAGAGAGCCAGGGAAATCAAAGAAACCTTAATTGAAATCTATGGGTGAACTCTGCCTCAGCAAAGATGGGGGTGCAAGAAACATCCATGGGGAAAAAAGCTAATTTCAGGGGAAAGTCAGTAAATCTTTCAGGTGTTAGATTTTAGATTTCACTGCTGATTATATACATCCAGTTTTATGCCTTGGTGACCAATGATTTACCATATATAACGCTTCAAAATAACTGCCCAAATAAATGCACTGAGGTGTCTGAAGATGGCTGCTGAATGGTGAGGTTTCTGGTTCCTGAAAAGCTAAGAATCTAAATGCGTGAAAATTTAAGAGTTCTTATCCTACAGACCACCTTATTTCACTTTATTTTAGTAAAAATTTTTGTTTTTTGTACTCAAAATCAAAATTTTCAGGAAGTATTAGGAGGTTTAAGAAACATAAAATTTGCTGTCTTTTAGCTATGAAAGCTTGAAAATTTTTTTGCCATCCATAACTCAAAATTTCAGCTTATCATCTCAAAATTTTGACTTCTATCCTTCTTCTTCTGTTTATCCAATTCAGGGGGCGGTGGACAGGTCATTAGTCTATGACAAGGCCAGCATAGAAGAGACACAGACAGGCACTCATGTTAACGCCCACGGTCAATTTTCAAATCTCCAGTTAACTTGGCTGCATGCATGTCTTTGGACTGTGGGATAAAGCTGGAGTACCTGCCAGATGATGGATTCAAACCCAGGAACTTCTTGTTATGAAGCGATAGTGCTAACCACCATGTCACTGTGCAGCCAAAACCTTTGACTTAATTATTCAGAATTCCAACTATTTTTTTTTTTTTTGTTCAGTTTTTGGTAATTTCAAGTTATTTTCTCAGCTTTTGAATTTAGTAAGTCCCAGACCAACCCTAATCTTAACCATAATCGTAACCCCTGATTTCAAGTTAGTAAATTGAAATTGTGAAATACATAACTTGAAACTTTGTGATAATAACCTTTAATTTTGACTCAAAGAAGCATTTTTTAAGTGGTGGAAACAAGCGTCCATATTCAGCAGAGATTTCAGGAAATCACTGAAATATGTGTCAAGGCTAACTGTGCAACTAGTAGGTTGTAGACCCAAATGCAGGAATCAGGAAACAAGAAGTCAGCATTAATGCTGTGAGGTCAAAGGAATAAAGAAAGTGTAAAACGTTTACACAGCAGAACCAGGTAATTCAAATACCAGAAAAACTTAAGGGAAAGCAGGGCAAGGAGGCAAACAGCAATGAGGGATGACGTGACAAAGGATAAGGGAAGTTGACAATATGAAGCTACAGCTAGCAGCTGCTACTTCTCACGTCTGTAGTGTACAGACTAAAGTTGTCACAAAAATCAATACTCGGTTATTAAGAATTTATTATGGGATTAGATGCTCATTTGAAACTAAATCGAAGCCATCTTCACCTCCTCTAGCTAACACACAGCTTCAGTCTGCCCCTACTTGCACTAGAACCATGAGCTAGCACCTGAAGTAGATATGATGATGATTCACAACACTGAGCAACAATATGTGAAGAATTTGCAAAGGTCGGTGAAGCTGTTATTTCAATAGCACTAAAATATTAAACACTTGTCATTAATGTTAACCTGCCTGGCGCACAAAGTAGCCATTTGACTGTTAGCAATTACCTACATTAGCTGTTAGCAAGTAGCAAGCAGCTGTGGCTAATAATAAAGCAACGTAAATGTGTGTGTTAGACAGCAAACTATCAGTCACCCCCGTCTGTGGCATTAATAGACTGTTAATTTAGCAGGATTACACAATTATTTGTGTCTATAAAGTGTTATGTTTTTCTTAAAATCCTAGACTGAATCTAAGAAAAATCTAGCATCAGCTAGACAAAAACAGACACTATCTCATTAGCAATGAAAAAATAGTAACAACTTAAAAATATTGTTTTTCTTGTTTAAAATATTTGTCAAATACATATTTATATGTACCTTAAAGTTATCTTAATTGTATTTTTGCAATATTTCAGGCAACTTGCAAATAGTTTTATTGATGGTATCGTTGTTTGTATTGTTCTAATCTATATTTATTAAAAATTACTCTTGATTTTTTTGCCATTTTGTTCACCCACAGTGTTGAAAATGGCAATAACTATCAAACATTTTCCTGGGTATCAGTCTCAAGTTTGTGATTCCAGTATCATGACAGCCTTAGTGCAGACGATAGAGTGCGATATCAATTTACCCACTTAATACAAAAAAGCAAATGCAAGTGTATTTCACAGAATGTCAAACTATTCCTCCAACTGTAATATTTAATATTTATAAAGACTGACTTTAAGGGCTAGAATATTACTGAAATTGAACAATTACCCTTACACAGGTAACCAGGTTCAGATCATTTGCTTCTATGTCTGTCCTCCCCTTATTGCAGTAAAAAGAGGCTGAGTTTGGACAGAAATAACAGATTTGCACTATGACACTCAAACTGTAATCAAACCAGACAACAGTAAGAGACAGTTCTGAACTTCCACTGACAGTTCAGTTGAGGAAGACAAATTTTTACAATGACATTTTTCATGTAGACGTTTATTATGTGATTCCACCAATTTACAACATATAAGAAAAATAAGTCCTTCTCCCTGTCACTCACTTGTGCTTCATTTATGCATTTCATCCATAGTTATTTAATAGTTTAGATAATAATTTACATGATAGAGGTTGACTAACTCAAACACTATATGCAATTAAAATAAACAAAAATGTGCAACGAAACTTTGAGGGACAACTATCGTGTTTCCTCTAATGTACTGTCTCAGTGCCTCTGGGAATCAGCAGCGGCCTGCATGTCTCCTCTCTACCATCTGTTTATCAGTATGTTACAAGACAACAGTGTTCAAAAAGCAAGCAACAGAGAGAGAAGGGGGGAGACACGATGACATAACTTTGATTCCCATAACTTTGTTTGACCTCTAGTGAAGAGAAAAACAGACATTTCCATTTACAACCAATATCTCTCCAAAACGTTGGAACACTGTGTAGAATATAAATACCAGAAAATGGTAGTTTAAAAATGATTAAAAGCCTATATTTGACCAAAAACAATCCAAAGACAACAAGTAAAATTATGTAACTGGGAAAAAATATTGAAACTAAGAAAAAAAGTTAGAAGTAAAGCGGAAGAGGGAATGGAAAAGATTCATTATTTTTTTAATGACCGTGTAGGCAGTTATTTAACCATAACATTTATCAGTTTGAAAGTGTAAAGACTTTGGGCATTTCAACATATATGGTACAAAAAATCAGTTGATTATAGAATTTGGAGAAATCTCTGTAGGTAAGAGACAAGATCGTGAACCACCACTGAGTGACTGTAATTTTTGTGCCCTGTTGTGACACTTGTGAACTTAATTTTTTAGTATAAATAATTCAAGGGCTCAGGAACATGTGTTAAAGCCCTTGAATTAGCCCTAACAAGCAAAGGGGAAAAAGCAACAACATATAAATAGGATCCAGAAACGTCACCACCTTCGCTCAATGAAAGATTTTGTCGTCCAAGCTGAAGAAAAGAGGGACCATCCAGCTCCTTATCGGGACAGATTTTAAAAGCCAGCATCAGTGATGACATGGGGGTGCATAAGTGCACATTAGTGAAGATACCATTAATATTGAATATGCAGGCTTAGGAGAAACACATGCAGCTGCAGATAATATCTTTTTTTCCACAGCAGGTTTTGCTTTTTTCTGCAAGACAGACTAAATTCAGTAAGCATTCAAGAGCATGGTTTTGTCGTAAAAGTGAGATTAACTCACCTGCCTGAATTCCAAACCTGGTACCCAAGGAAAACATTAGGCGGATTATGAAATGAGAAACACAACAAAGGCGGTTTTGTTTGGAAAAATCTGTCCCCATAAAAAGTCAAAAAAATGATCTCAAATACTGGTGAGGTCACTCATTGGTTTCCGAAGTCCCATCTTAAAGGTTCAAGCTGAGCATTTTGTCCATCGCTGTCTTGGTGCTTTTAAAAACTGAACTCAACAAGCAGGTGATGGATCTGACTGAGAATCCAAAGGACTCTTCATGCTCATACAGTAGCAATTTGTAAATCCAAGGTACGCCCACCCTACAGCAGACCTTGCTTTATACTCCTTTTGGACTCCATTAAGGGTCATAATTTACAAAATGCACATCATGTTGTATTAAATAAGACTAGAAACTCATCAAGAAAGTGTTTACTGAGGTTACCAATAAAGGGAGCTGATAGGCTGTTTTGTATACAACCAGGCTTCTTTTTGCACCCACAGTAGACGCCCCCTGTTAGACATTACCAAAAAAATGCAGTTTGAAGGTTTATCGTTTAAAACTCAGAGGCTACACCCATCTTTCATATACAGTCTATGTTAACTATGTTAAAACTACAGAAATTAATTTCCTCAGTTCTCAGATTCTCACAGTGTGCAGATGAAAGAATAAATGATAATTCTGTGTCATTGCATCATGTTTTTATTTACATTTCTTTCATGCCAACTTTTTGGGGAACAGGGATGTTCCCTAAATTACCGAGGGATTAAGCAGCACTAGTTTTTATCTTTGAACTCGCCTTTCTTTGCCTCTTGTCTTTCTTTCTTCAGTCTTCCTGTGTGTCACCACCACTCCCTTCTTATTTCTCACTTCCCCTTCCCAGGGGGCAATGACACTGGGATCCTGCTCACACTCTTCCTCTCCCCTCCTCCTCCTCCTCCTCCACTTCACTTGTTTCTCTATCTGGGAACAAGCGTTAACGCTCCTGTCATTTCTCTTTCTGCAGCCATCAGCCATTTTCTACATTGTTCCCATCCTCACTTTTATCTGCCTCCCTTTCTCTTCTCTGTGTTCCCTCCCTGTTTAGGGATGGGTTAAGAGGGGACACACACACACACAAACCACACAGGCTCTCTCACACACTCTAGGCTTAACAAGACCCCCTGAGAGTCTCAGAGCACCAAGGTCAGGTATGTGCATGTGTGCATATGTGTGCATGCGTGTGTGCGTGTGTGTGTGTATGTGCTCCTGTCTGTGGTTTTGGCTTTATCCAACAACAGCAAACACCAAAATAAAGCCACTGTTATATCAGTTTGTCCTTAAACCCTCACTGATGAATAAATCTAAATAATTCAGTGTTTTTGGCTTTCTATCTGAAACACTGAGCTGGTGACACCTCATTACAGCCAAGGATCTAAGTCATGTATTCCCAGAGGTGTGGCACATTCAATCATGGACAGCAATCACCGAGATCTGGAAACTCTCATATGTCTGCTTAGCCAGAGCCAGGCCGCCCAGCACTGAGCCACAGTCTCAGTCGCCCCATTGTTACTGGGTTTTGTGTCCCTTGCCTGCACCCTATCCCAGAGCTGAAAGGGGTGAGATGGGAGGGGTCACAGGGTAATGGTGGTGGTGGTGGAGGGAGGTGGGGTGAACTTGTCTACATCAAAAGGCTTGTGGAGATACAGTGGCGCTCATCACTCTGCATCCTCCTTTCTTCCTCTCCTCCACTCGCTGCCCAAGCCATTCCCTGCATACCAGCATTTCAGCGCTCGGAGAGAGAGAGGGAGAGGGGAAAACAGAGAGAGAGAGAGCCAAGCCGAAGCTCAGCCCATCTCTAAAGCTCTCTACAGGCAAAATTCACAATCCTCTCTCTCTAAAGACATTCAATGCTCGTAAAATGATCTGTTGACTTTTCTAAGCAGGTCAGACTGTCATGGGGCAGCCCACCAGTCTGAGAGCAGGAGGTCAAGGTTGTGGGGAAGGCTCAGACCCCCAAAAACTGAGTAGTTAAGCTTATTTTTTAATTCAATCTGGATATGTCAGCTGTGCTTCACATTTGTACCAAAATCAAACTGTACAAAGTAAACACATCAATAAAAATACAGCTGATTAAAATGAATTGGATTTATGTATGGAATAAATGCTACTATTTGACAAACTCCACAGAGCTCGCTGTGAGCCATTTAACCGAGACATTCTTTGTACTCAACTACCAAATAAAAAGGCCAACAAGTTTTTTCGGAAAGGCATCATTGATTTCAAGCATATTTCTGTGGCACTTTAAATGCCACTGTGAAACTGCATCAGATATTTTATGAACTGATTATTTAACGAGCCTAACATTTTTGGCAACCCTCTTCATAACAAGCAGTCTATGATTGATTCCTTTGTCTTATGGGATTGTGATATCTTTGATTTACCAGTTACTGTCCAGACAAAAAAGGGTATTTGAAGATGTATGGAATTGTGTGAGAGGCATTTTAACTATTTGCTGATAACTGCAGTCTCTTACTGTCACAGTATTGCGGTTATAGTCACGGTCTGGATCTTCAGTCACACTGAAACTCTGTCTGGGTGGATGCTTCAAGTATTGTACGGACGATAAATTTCTAAGCGTTTGTTTATTTAAATGTCAAAATCCTCTTTTCGCTGATTCACTTTATAAACCGCATTCTGCTCAGCGTTCAAACAGAAATGATGTGCACATAAACTTGATCTCATCTCATTTTAAAACTCAGCTTCAGTTTGAAAATGACATCCTAATTTAGCGAAACATAAATGTTTTGTGTACTGCAGTGTGAGCTTTGCACAACAGACAATACATACGGACTGCTGGAGTGTCAAGAAGCCTCATTTATGAACTGCAGCTCGAAACATCCCCCGTCCTCTGCATTATAAATGGGCACCAGCAGATGCAAAGGATCTTGAGTGTGTGCTTCACACTGCAGTGCAGTCGGAGAATGGAGAGAGCAGGGTGTGCTGTTCCTCAGCTGTGAAAGGGTTGCAGAGGTACAGAGAGGCACGCAGAGCTGCCTGAATGTTCAACATTCACACGCCCCGGAGTCTATAAGGCTGTGGCCCTGGGCTCCACACACACCCAGGACACAGATGCTGGATGTGAGCTCAGTGTTTAGAAAAAAACGTGCACTCACATGTGTGCACACATGCACGCTTCGGAGCACCTCTGGGCCTGGTCTTGCTACTGGTGAGCGCTGTCACACATCAGACACATTGTGACAAGACCAGCAGCTGCCTGAGAGCTCACGGGGGAAAGGGGGAACAATATTTTGCTTGTTTATGCTTACAAGCCTAAAACAACACTGGAATAAAATCTAGAGCTTTTATACATCCAGAAATAATTGTCATAATGTTATAACTATCTTCTTCAGAAGTATTTATGCAGGCTGTTGCAGTCATTAATGAACTTTGCTGTTATACCAAAAAGAAAGCGTGCATACATGCAGCCATACAGACACAGAGAGTATAAGACAGTCGGACCACTGCTGAGAATTGTAACTAATATTTAAAATGGACAAAGCAGCAACCAAAGAGTCTAAAAATGAAGATGCTGTCACTCATTTACTGATCCGTGAATAAGGAAAATACCTTAACAGGGGTGCGGTGGGCAATCAAGGTGTTATTTATGCGCAATTATTGATGGAGGATATACCAAGTGAATGAAAAGGGATTAAGAATCATTATTTAGCACAAAATGACAGAATAAATCACATTCATCGACTACATGTCACTAACAGTGACAAACAGTGGCACACTGACTCTTTTTCTTTCTAGAAAAATATATATATGTAATTTTTACCGTCTGTCTGTTGCTCTGGTATTTACATCCAGTGCTTCTAAAATTGGATTACAGGCGTTCTCTGTTGCGTGGGATAATACACCAGCGGGCTGAAACAACAGGTGGGCACAGCGCCATGCAGGAGCAGAATGAGGACAGCACAAAGGGACACTATGCGTGGACTTTATTCCTGAGTATTTCCCCCTCAGCTTTCATTTCAAAAAACAGATAGAACCACAGTTGCGAGTCAGCGTGGGGCGTTTAAGTGCATGCTGCCCGAAATAGCACTTAATCGGTGGCTTACCTGCGGTTGTACCGTGAGCGCGACGAGAAAAATCACAGTCAGCGGCAGGTGGAAGTGCCCCTGTTGTCGCCCGGCCCTCATGTCTGGCTTCCCGTTGAGCTTTTCACCTCTGCTCCTCAGATTCTTCCGACTTATCCCGTGCGCCCGTGAGCTCTCCATCCCTGCATCAAGGGACTGGGGACCGTACTGTGCGCTTTGGTGGCGGTGGTGTCCCCCCCTCCTCCTACTCCTCTCTTCCAGTGTCCTCCGTCCGCCCAGCTCTCCTCCTCCTCTCCGGTCTTAAACCCTGAAACTCCCGCAAAG
>VVHJ01041345.1:15784-27876 GCA_015107715.1 Tylochromis polylepis | reverse complement strand
ACTCCCGCAAAGCCACTTCATCGCGTCCAGACCGGAGAAACCATAACTCTGTCTCAGCTTGGATCTCTCCCCGCAATCAACCCACCCACACACGCTCGCGCACACACCTGATCAACCCCTCCCTTGCTGCTGTGACCAAGGCAGGTTTCCTCTGGGAATGACACATGCACACAAACGCACTCCCTTGCGCTGTATTCCTCCCACCACCACCTGCCTTAAGAGGCTTTACGGGTCCAATCTGCCGGCTCACTTGACTTGAACTCTCATCCCAATTAGCTGATACTCTCTCTTCATCTCCTGTCTCTCTCAAAGCTTAATCCACTCTTAGAGATAACATGGAGGGGGAAAATCGTATGAATCCTATTTCGTGATAAATGTGTGACCAAAGCAGCGACCAAAGTTGCTTCTCTCCGGCGGAATGATTTCACTTTTGTGTTCTTGTCATTGGAGCGGCTGGCTGGTCATTTGTAAACCCGATACGAAGCCTGGCGGCCACGGAGTCACTGTGGGAAACAATGAGAGGGAGAGAGAGAGAGCATGAGGGTGTGTCCTGGGGCAGGGAATATCCGTCTTTCACTCCTTGTCCGGATGGTTCCCAGCGCGCACGGGGCTCTCATCCCCTTTTCTCCTTCTACACACTTTAACCAACATTTAGCCCAACCCCAACTTTTTTTCAATGTCATATTTACGTATTCTGAATGCTTTTCGCATCTTTCTTATCCTCTCTTGGGTTTTCTGTTTCCCCTCTGTCCTTTGTTGCGCCTCACTGGTTCCTCTCCTCTAGTTTCAAACCTCTGCAGTCCACGGAACACTTCAAAGCTCAGCTTGGCCGAACTGTTCTCACAGTTCTGCTCAAGCCTCTGAATAGAAGCGATTTGTCCTTCAAGCTTAGTTAAAACACCCGTGCTGTTGCGGATGATGTACTAAAAGTTGTTTACAAAAGACAAACAGACTTTCACGCCTGCAGGAAAGGTGTGAGGCGGCTTCTGCTAAAGGCGTTTTGCCGTTACGCGTCTGGTCAGGACGCACAGGGCAAAAGTGCTTACGCAGTTCTCACCCACCTGCAGACTGATTTCTTATGGCATGTTATAATCGAACCCGCTTTTATGATTGAGCTTGTTTCGACAGCTGCCGCTCTGCAAAGTGTTCACACACGCTGGTGCTTAATGGAGCCGCCGGGTTGCAAATACTAACCGGCTGAGCGCATAAATATAAAAGAGAACTGTAGGGTGTGTAGGCATCTTTTGAATATTGGCACCGGTCACATGGCACACATATTTTCCACATCTCCTCCAGTCCTCTAGTTCTCGTCTTGTTGGACCCAAGACCTCCACACAATGCACCTTCTTTATCGCAGAAAATCTAATGAGATTCTCCCTCCTCCTCCTTCTCCATCTTAAAGTCTATCACGGGCTTGTTGCTCAAGAGCTTCCCTGACAACCGCTGGTGTTTCCGCGGCTTGGCGCTCCGCGTTGACCCAACAGCGGAACAGAGGGCTCTTGAGGAGCAGAGCCTTAATTTGCATGGGGGAAGCAATGACCTCGAAACACGAGCTGAATTCTAACCAAACATCCGGAAACACACGTACATCACTGGGTCTGCTCAGAGGCTGCCGTGTGTGGCTCACCTGAAGAAGAAGAGTCACAAAACAAGCAAAAAGCAATCCTTTCACTTGCTTTCTTGGTGCCTATATAATGGATATCCCGTGAGTTGTGCATTTGGCGCCATCTAATGGTCAATACGCGTTTTATTACGCAGGATTTGAAAAGAAAGATTTATTTATTTATTTATTTATTTTAACACTATTTAAACTCCCGTGAAAACAGGGCTCAGTTCAAATTAGGATAAAAAAACAACACATTTAGGAGTTATTTACTGAAAAATTAACTCTAATAAATAAATACATATAAATAAATAAATAACTTGCTTCTTCAGGGCCTTTAGGATGAGGTTAGATCAGATTTTATTGCCACATGTCTAATAAATTTTTTATGTTTCATCCACTTCAAACAAATGAAGGATCATACAGAGAAAATAAGCATAAACAACAGAACATTAGCTCTAAAATATCCACTAGCTTCTATGTAAGTGAATTTCTGTGAATTTCTTAACTGAAAACATCTACAGAAAACACATTAAATTAAAGATAACTAAAAAACCACAAGAATTTTTCTTTTTCCCCTCAAAAATCAAATTAAGGTCTTTTTTTCCCTCCACCATGCAGGTTTATGCAAATGCAATATCATCAGTTCAGCTTATGATGCATGTGACCGACCTTTCTTCACTTCCCATGTTTTCTGTTTACACTGCAAACTGTGAAATAGAGGCAAAACCTTTAAAGTGAAACTGAAGTTTTATCCTTTAAACTTTAGGATGCTCCTCTTTAACTGAAAGTAGCCTACATATCTGAAGGTTTGGGAAGTTTAGCTACAGTATGAGTTTTGCAAATTAAAAATATCTAAGGGATGATTTATTTATTTATTTATTTTTTAAGTGATACTGACAGGCACAACTTCCACGCATAAGCTACTGGATAAGTATAAGATGCCTTTCAGTCTCTGAAAGATTACTGTGTTGGTGAATGGGAAGGTACTAGGCATGTTGCCAAAATCATGCCCCCCCCACCACCACCACCACCACCACCACACACACACACACACACGCACACACACACACACGCACACACACGCACGGCGCCCTGGTGGCTGAGGTCAGTGCTTTCTCAAGGCAAAATAAGGGAGTGTGGAAAGGCTTGGGAAACTGCAGAAGAATGTGGATTTCTGTGTACACTGTTGAGCTGACCTGAAGACAATTACTCAGGGCACAGTTTAAGCCCATAACAGGGAGGCCCTGTGTACACCCGGCACAGCTGATAGTGAGAGTCTAAATTAAGCCTTTCAGGCCTAATTCACACGTCGCTCTGTCTGACGTTCGTGAATCTAGTCTGTGAGAGGAGGACGTGCTCCTTATTAGCATGTCGGCAAGCATATCATGTGAAGGCTGCGAGGAAAATGGACAATAAGAATTTACTGAGACAATAATTTTGCGAATCATATTGTCTATGATTCTGAGCTACTTTTGTTTACACACTTAATTTTATGTTACTTTGTAGTTTTACTCTATGACATTACAGAAAAGTTTTTATTGCACTTACATGACTGCTGTGACTGCTGACAGCATTTTAAACTTGAATGAGAATATACACTCACCTGGCCCTTCATTAAGTACATCTGCACAATAATGCACATATCCAATCATCCAATCACATGGCAGCAAGTCACTGCATTCAGGCATGTAGACATGGTCAGAACAACCTGCTGAAGTTCAAACAGAAAATCTGAATGAGGAAGAAAGGTGAATTAAGTGACTTTGGGTGTGTCACTGTGGCTGGTAGATGGGCTGGTTTGAGTATTACAGAAACCGCCAATCGTCTGGGATTTTGCCTCACAAACATCTGTAGGGTTTAAAGAAAATGGTCCGAAAAGGAAAAAATATCCAGTGATCGGAGGTCAGAAGAGAATGACCAGACTCCTTCAAGCTGATAGGAAGGCAATAGTAACTCAAATAAGCGCTCGTTACAACCAAGATGTGCAGTAGAGCATCTCTGAAAGCACAGCATATTGAACCTTGAAGCAGATGAGTTACAGCAGCAGAAGAGCACACCGAGTGCCACTTCTGTCACTTAAGAACAGGAAACTGAGGCTACAGTTTGAACAGGGTCTCCAAACTGGGGAAAATTACCTGGTCTGATGAGTGACTGCCACAACATTCAGAGAGTACGTCTTGATGCATGCTCAATCAGCCAGGTAAGGAAATAACAAAAAGTTGATTCTGTTCATCTGGACATGGCGTTTTTAGTGAGAGAAACGTTTTGTCACTCATCCAAGTGGCTTCTTCAGTCATTTTCATTGGATTTCACCCACTGAAAACGTTACGTCCAGATGAACAGAATCAACTTTTTGGTATTCAGACAGTCCGGTCAGATGAATTTGGAGTAAATATAATATGAAACCATGCATCTTTCCTACCTTGTATGATGAGTTTGGTAGTGATGGTGTGGGGGATATTTTCTTATCGTGGTTTGGACCCCTTAGTACCAACTGAGCATTGTTTAAACACCACACCCTGCTTGAGTATTGTTGCTGACCATGTCCCTCCCTTTATGACCACAGTGCACCCATCTTCTGATGGCGACTTCCAGCAGGATAACACACCATGTCACAAAAGCTCAAATCATCTCAAACTGGTTTCTTGAACATGACAATGAGTTCACTGCACTCAAATGGTCTCCACAGTCACCAGATCTCAATACAATAGAGGACCTTTGGGATGTGGGGGAACAGGAGATTCACATCATGGATGTGCAGCAGACAAATCTGCAGCAACTGTGCGATGCTATTGAGTCAACATGGAAACAAATTCTGTCAGTAATTTTCCCAGCACCTTGTTGAATGCATAGCATGAATGGATAGATACTAGCAAGGTGTACCTAACAGCACCCACTGATAACTGGATGAACTCTGAGTTCATCCAATTATCACCATCCAATTATCACTACTGAACAACCTAAAAGTTCAGGTCCACCTACATTTTGTTTTTTGAAAGAAAATCACATTTATTTATATTTTAAACATCAAGTTGACTAGAAATTGCATAAACTAGCTGCAATGATAAACAGAATCGCAGTAAAATACCTACACAGCTGTACGCAGGCCCACTTTCTGCAAAAAGCCTTCCTGTTTTGATGTTATGCTGTGACGTAATGCACAATTTTCATCAGAAAATTTTTTGTAGAGCAGAAAACTAAATATTCACGCAAGTGTCCAGAGAATCAAATGTGTTTTCATGTTTACTTCATAATACAATGATCGTCTAAAAATAATATCTTTGTTCTGAAATACAGCAGAGCCCTTTTTCTACGAAAGCAGCCCTCACATCTGTGACAGGTATGTACTACTGGCTAGAACACAAAGAGAATTATACTGCGGTTTGAGAAGCACATTCACACATCTTCATTATCTCATTTCAACAACACCGGTCTCAACACGAACACTGCAGAGGTGATGCAGGAACACTGACTTTCAAGGCAAAGTTGCCAAAAAAAAAAAAATGTGAGTGTGGGGAAACAAATCATTAAGTGCTGGAGGTGTAATAGTGTGTGAGCATTTGTTGGGGGAGCAGATGACGAAACGCTACACCAGCCATCCATTAAATAATGTAACAGTGAATAATGCCAAATACAGGGAAAGAAAATGGCTTCAGAGATCTACGTTCTACTTCAAAACACAAACTAAATGAGATTCCAGTGCATTTATTTTACAAGCAGGATGGCTACAGTGAGTTATATGGAGTCCCATAAGGTTTCCATGCTTTGTAATAATCGAAAGACTCCAAAGAATTAAATTTTCTGCAGATCAAACTTCACACTGCAGCACATGGCATTAGCATCCTGAAAGAAAAGGCTTTTCTCAATGCTGGCTTCTCCTTCTACATGTTCTGTAGTTGAAGTTGTTTAAAGATGAGATCCTTTTGCTTGCAGGCACGCAGTCTTTGAGAGCAAATGTTTAACAGTAAGATTCATGACACAAGAGAAGAGAAAGCGCCACCTATTGGCCGAAAGCTCAAACTGCAGCTTAAATTAAGAGTAGCACATTCTTAGAACACGTTTTTATTTATAAAAGGAAAGAAAAGCTCCAGGTACAATGTCTGGTAAACCAGACTCTGGGTGCAATGCTTTATGACAAACATACAAGCCAAATCAAGCTGCTTGTGGATTTGGATATAAAGCTAAAAAACAAAACAAAAAGAAACTTCTACATATGTGAGTTTTATATCAATAGGATACAAAACTCCATATGTTTGTCCTTTGACGGAACTCTTTAAAAACAATGTGGCACGATTAAAAAAATAAAACAAAAAAACAGCAGCTTGACACATACTTACGTGCAACCCTGAAAGTCAATTTCTAAGAATACATCACAGTCAGATTTACTGCAAGTTTAAAAAACAAAGACCTGCTTATACGTTGGGAAAAAGGACCACCGTTCCTGAGAGCTTATTTCTTAGCGAATGAAATCTTCATTGCATTCGTCTGTGTGATCTTGAAGCCTTGTAGTGCATCTCGTGCAGCTCCGGCCTGCACCTCGTTCTCAAACTCCACAAATGCGATGTCGTGGCGTCCGGGGACCAGACGCACCTCCTTGAACCCTGGGAACCTAAAACACACATACCAACAGTTAGGCTCGGCCTTTAACAGACAAGCGTGCGAAACTAGATCTAGAGAATGGGTTGCTACTGACTGGTTGAAGAGCATGGACAGCATGAGCTCGTTGGTCTCTTCTGGCAGGTTGGTGAGGAAGAGGATGTGATTGGGGGGATTTTCTGCAACCTACAAGTACACATTGGACATCAGAATGAATCAACCCAAAAAATATTAATTTATTAAATTCAATGAAGATACAACATGCTATGTCACAAAACACTACCTGCTGAGGCATTTGTCCAGGCATCTGTCCAGGCATCATCTGACCAGGAGGAATGGCACCAGGGGGCATCTGGCCAGGCGCCATCCCTGGAGGTGGCATCATGCCTGGAGGGGGCATGTAAGGTGGCTGGCCAGGCATGTGCATCATACGGGGAGCCTGGCTCATTGGAGGCATTCCCTAAAGAGTGCAGAGCTTGTCAACAGATAACCCGATAGCGTTTTCTCAAGCAACTACTTTGTCCATGTTCCTCTTCTGAGGTCATCTTTTCATTGTGTGTGCTACCATTTAAATTTGTAAATGAAAAAATGGGTCAGTTTACAATCACACGAACTGTTCTAGATGCAGGAGAAACTTTCTCCTTTTGTTTTTATTTCCCTATTTATTAATATTGGGCCTAAAAGGTTAATCCCAATTCAGTTTAATGTTTTTTGTTCCACAGCTTCAGCTGAAAACATGTTTCAGCCATAACATGAGAACAACTTTATTGATAACAAAGGGAAATTCATATGTTTGACATAGCTCATTTGCCATTTGTATGAGAATTAAAAAGCCTGATGGCTGTGGATGAGAATGATTTTCTGTATCTGTATATCGAAGTCTGCTGTATGCAATGTGGAAGGCAATGGAGCCAGGACAGTCCCCTGTGAAGCTCCCATGCTGCTCATTAATGTCTCAGAAACACCTGACAAACTGTGGCCTTTCTGTCAGGTAATCTGTGATCCAGGAAACAGTAGTAATCCACTATAAAACATCAACTCCATAAAACAAAATAAACAAGAATTTTCCAACATATTAAAGTTAGAAATCTCAGTGTTTGCATACTTTGCGTCTCTGCCCACACTTTGGCTCAGAGCTCCCTTGTGAATACATGGTAGTTGCCAAAATAAGTCACCCAATAAAACAGCTCTGGCTCCACTTACAGGCATGGCGGCAGGCACGCCAGCAACCATGGCTGCACCAGCTCCTGCTACACCCTTCTTAGGTCCAGTGGCATCAGGTCCTTTGATCTTCTTCTTTTCTTTTTTGCGGTCACGCTCCACATAAGTCCCCTTCATTTTAGCTATGATGTCAGAATCAGTCTTTGCATACTGTATGCGCTGCAGGAGCAAACAGAAAGACAACATATGACACACATACACTATGCTAAGCAGCAGTCGTGTGATATTCAGTGTTTAGTTAGCCTACCATTGGTTTATCATAGAAGGGGAAGCCCTGCATGGATCTCAGCGCATTGGAGGCGCTGTTAATCTCTTTGAAGATAACAAAGGCTTGACCCTTCATCTTTATGTTCCGTGCCACCAGGATGTCCAAAATCTGTCCGAACTGCGAGAAGATGGCGTACAGCGACTTTTTGAGCTCTGCAATAAAATGAAAAAAAAAATAACATAAAAGGATTAGTCTGGTTGTGCTGTGTGTGTGTGTATTTAAACGGAAAGAGAGTTCAACGTGCAAACCTCACCATCTTTCTTGATTTTCTCATTCAGGTTATTGATGTAGATAGTGTGATTGAGCCGGACCTCCGGGGTGGCCATCCTTTAATCTGCTGATGAGCGTTTGAAGACGTTTTTCCCCTTTTAGAGACAGTCTGAGGCACAGTTTAGATTACATGCTAAGCAGCTAACTAGCTAGCGATCGTTAGCAAACAGTCACCAAACGTGACGGGAAGGGTTAGCCTGCAAGCTATCTACTACAAATTAGCACATTGTTTAGTGTTTTACATTTATATACTAATCCCCCAAATACTTAAGATCGTCACAAAAAGCACAAATGCATTATTTAAGTACACGAAAGCGCTGAAGAAGTGTTTCTATGTAAGAAAATAAACGATTTAAGTCTTTAGCTCAACGTTCTTACCTGATGAATGAAAACCCCGGTCTTCACAAATCCCGTTTTCTGTTCTCGCGATAACAACGCAAACGTAACTTCCGATGTTTAACATCCCTGTCCCATTTTATTGTTTTTTCCTGTTGTAGCTGTTACCAATCATTGTGGCACTATAATATTTTGTGCCACAGTTTTGGATAAAAATAAAACATAGAGGCAGACATCCTGATAAAATTAATCTCAGAGTTCAGAATATGGTGTGACACCTATTCTTGTCCGGGTTAGTTTAGCGGCACCGTTTTTATTTTTTATTCTTATAATTTATCTTTAGCCTCATATAAAGTAGCAGCTAGATTCATACGTATTAATTTTGCAGTCAGTATTGACATAATTTAGATGCACTGGAGGGCGGTACGTTTCTCAGTCGCTGACGTGTGACTACACAAAGAAGATGAAGAAGCAGCGCGAGAGTACTGCCGAATATGGGGACAAGCCGGGTGTTGTTAGCTGGCTTTGCTAGTTAGAAAAGTGGGTGTAGGGTAAGTATGCAAAAGACCATAAACGAAGTGCTTTTATATCAGTTCTGCACACCAGTTTGCACTAAAATAGCCTTCAACATCGAATAACGTCCCTCATTTGTTCCTGTATGTGGATAGGTTTAGTTATTAGCTTATTATAAGAAGTGGGAGAGCGAGTGGAAGGTGGGCAGGTAGTTGCAGGTTGTATAATTACACTGTTTATATTGGCCTGCTGTAGCTTGCCCCCGTCTTCTTACTAATTTTTACTTTCTCAGTCCAGAATTCCTCAGGATAGAAGAAGATGTCAATGGAATGCTCCCTGCCACCTCCACCGCCTCCACCTCCTCCACCTGCTCCATGTACACCACCTCAAACGTCAGTACCGAAGAAGAAGCTGTATCAGACTATAGCCAGCAGTAGGAGTGCTGTAGAGGGAGATCACACAGAGGCTTGCTTGCTGATCAGTCAGAGGGAGACCAGGTCAGGTTTTGCCATGGATGTTTTCGCTTTGTGTGGAAAATTGCTAAATTTGCACATGAATTTTTAAGTGCTCACATGCTTGGGAGAAATTTGTCACACACAGTCATGCTCAAGTTGATCGAGCTGATCCGTTGTGGAGTTCAAATTATTTCATCTGCCAAAACAGCCATAGTGTTGATTAAAAATCCATGTGCAGCATAATCAGCCATGACTGTGATAACTGATCTAATGTTTTTGGGGACAAACAACACAGCCATGCAGTTAAACTAATCAAAGACACAGGAACTAAAAACCTAACACAGAGACAACAAGTTAACCTCAACAAACAAGAAGACATTTGGGGAGGCTAGGCTAAACAAAGAGTTACCTATTAATAACTGTTACTAGGTTAATAATGTTCTTTGTATTGTCATTTATTTTTTATTTTTGTTGTCATTGTTTGCTTTAATATGATGTGACCATTGTTTTTTGTCCTTGTCTTTATATACATGGTATGTAAATAGTGTTTCTGTATGCTACAGATGGAAATTAGCCTAAGGCTATAATCTGGCATATTTACTTTTTTTTTTTTAAATGTTCATTAATATGTATTGTCCCTCTTTCCAAAAAACAAAACAAAACAAAACAATATAAACCAGAATTAAAGTAACAAGCTTAACAAATAAGAATCTCAAGGAATAGCAGTGAAAACAAATCTAAAGTCCAGAAAACCTAAAACATAACAAAACCCACGGACCAGGACACATCTCCGAATGTACAGTTATATAATCCAGAACCAGTGAGCAGTGAGAATATAAGAACAATATATGCATCTATTTTCTGCCACCTATGTGGGTGGTGGGGGCAGCAGACCTCCATCTCATCTTCCTCCATCTCTCCTGAGGGCACACTGGGTTGGCTCAGGAACATCTCAGAGAGATAATCTCTTCAGTGTGTCCTGGGCTGGCTCAAAACACCTCTCCTGTAGTGTCCTGGAGGAATCCTGGTCAGATGTCTGAACGGATGAACTTGTGAGTTGATACTTCATGACTCCTCGTGGGAGTTCTTATCAGTCAGGATACTTTATTAATCACAAAGGCAATTATGTGGTCACAGCTGCGCCAAGACAGTAAGAACAGTAGCTAACTAAACTAAATTAAATAAGGTTACAAAGTTACAAAATATAACAAATAACTCTAATAAACACAAGTGGCTCTAATTGTGAATGACAGTAAAGTGAAGAGACCTTAACTAGCTTGCAGTGAAGAAAATGAATCTCACAGGGAGGATGAAGGACAGCAGTAAAGTGAGAGATTTGTTGATTTAATTAAAATGTTTAAAAATAGTTCACGCACAGACACCACAATGGACTGTGTACAAAGAGTTTCTCAGATGGTTATGTTGTTGCGTATTGAGTACTACAAAGTGTAGTAGTACTTGAGTACTCCACTACTAAGTTGCATTATCCTATTGTATTGTATTTTAACCCCAAGAGCAGAGAGTTGCCTGACTTTCTTGTCATTGGTTTTTGTTTTGTTTTTTAAGTGGTCTTCAACAATAGTTCTTCGGGTTTTCTGAAGGTCTTTGAAAAGTTTTCCTTTGGACACTGGCTGCTTTTTCACTCATTCTCAGTCCAGTCCTGCCATTTGACGTTTATTCAGAGGAATAATCTTTCTTGTGCAACTTAATACTGACCTATGAATCATTCAAGCATAAAAAGGGAACCTAACTCAAACCGTTGTCAGTGTGAGTCACATTGCAGACAACTTGGAAAAGTACTAATTCTAAATAGTATCTTTGGGCACTTTGTTACTAGCAGCCTGTTACATAAACACATAATTTGTTCCCATTTCTTTAGTCGAATCTATGAAAAAGTGTCAGATAATACAATTTGGCAGACATAAAATAGTATTTTTGCATGGTGTGCAGTGTGTTCTTAAATATTTGTGAAAACTGGAAAAGTAGAGGACAAAAAAAGTGCCAGGCCTAAAAAAATCTGAAAGCAATGTCCTTGTAAAATAGGAAAAAACCCAGTAAAGACTGGACCCAGTATCAGATGGATCTGGCCTTTCATCTACTGCTCACTGAGGCCTCATCAGAAATGGTCTCACTGAAAGGGTGGCTTTCAAGAAGCTGTTCTTAAGGAAGGGAAACGGGGAGAAAAGGCTGATGTATGCCAAATTAAACAAAATTGAATTCTAAATGTAGAAAAGTACCAACACATTTTGATCCACCATGCAGTACCATCTGGAAAGCATCTGATTGGCAACAGATTCATTTTCAGCATGACAATGATCCCAAACACACTGTGAGTGGAGGAAAAACATATACCTGGATAGAAAAGCACACATGAATTGGCATCCCCAGAGCCCAGACCTCCAACATTATTAAAACGGTGTGGAACGAAACGGCTTCTAATTTGGATTCGGCAGACAGACAGACACCTCCTCTACTTTTAAGATTAGACTTAAAACTTTCCTTTTTGCTAAAGTACATAGTTAGGGTAGATCAGGTGACACTGAATCCTCAGTTATGCTGCAATAGGTGTATGCTGCTGGGGGATTCCCATGATGCATTGAGTACTTCTTCAGTCACCTTTCACACTCACTATGTGTTAATAGACGTCTCTGCATTGAGTCATTACTTATTATTTATCTCTGGTTCTCTTCCACGGCATGTCTTTTATCCTGTCTTCCTTCTCTCACCCCAACCGGTCGCGGCAGATGGCCGCCCCTCCCTGAGCCTGGTTCTGCTGGAGGCTTCTTCCTGTTAAAATGGAGTTTTTCCTTCCCACTGTTGCCAAAGG
>VVHJ01041343.1:13529-27754 GCA_015107715.1 Tylochromis polylepis | reverse complement strand
GTGTGTGTGTGTGTGTGTGTGTGTGTGTGTGTGTGTGTGTGTGTGTGTGTGTGTGTGTGTGTGTGTGCGTGCGTGTGTGTGTGTGTGCGCATACATGAACATTTCAGCCTGCATCTGCACATTAGCATCAACTTGTGTTTAGATGCAGTGTGCCGACGGTTTACTTCTCGAGTGTCAAGAAGCTTCTAACACCCAACAGTACTTCAGGCGACTCCCTATTTCTTATTTCCTCCAGTCAATGGATGGAGGAGACAAGGCTACAGAAGCAAAAATCAATTACTTTCAATTAAATCAACCAGCAACTCTTTCAATGTGCCCTCAAGCCACTCAAGTCATACTTACAATACCTCCAACCCCCACTCCTACACCACAAAGTGACACACGCACAACAGGCACATGTGCATACACACTTTAAAAGCTACATCCACTTACTGTGCGACTGTTAAATTATAGACTTAGAAACAATTGCTGTGAAAATGGCTAAAAATGCTGGACTTTTTTCAATGTGTCATTTTTAAACTGTACAGAACATACAAAAGCAGCATTTCATTTGGCTTATTTGAAGCATAGTAACCAAACAATTTGTTATCATCTATCAAAAACAAAGCCAAACAACAAAATGCTTGAAGAGAACAGCAACTCTGAAAGTTGTTGTGGCTATATATAGTTTATCTATCTATCCTTCCTTCATAGATAGATAGTGAAACCTCTTCTGCAGGCTTCAATATAAAACCAGTACAAGTCCAAAACTGATGTTTTTTCCCATTAAACAAGAGATCCAAGCAGTTACTATCAAAAGCAACTCAAGCCACTTCAGCCTTTTTTGAAGCATGTTACATGATGGTAGGTTGCTCATGAGAGGTATATAACACCAAGCTGAGGTTATCTTACTTTTTTTATTATTATTATTATTATTTAGACTCCATTACACTGGACATAACAGGCTACTAGAATATCACACAATCGTTTTAGAAAATAAGAAACTAAGAAATTTGTATTTTTGGGGGAAATTGTAAAATATTAATGTATTTTTTCCTTGGGGTCTAAATTGACTCATATTCAGATCATATGGTTTATTAAATAAAATCTGAAGTGCCCATTATGTCTTATCATCATAATGTACAATGATAAAATAACTAGAGATTAGAAAAACTGCTGGCAAAGGAGCAATTAAGCAACAGCTTTGAGAAATAAGAGAGAATGAAAATAAGGGCACAGACCAATTGTGTTACATTGTAAAGAAGCTCGTGTAGCAGTCTTGCTTCACATTGATTTTTGTTCCATTAGCTTAAATCAAAATCGTAAGAGACACCTGAGCTCAGTCCAGAGCACACCAGTAGAGAACCATTTCTATAGAGAGCATGTTATAAACAGCGCAGAGGGGGACCACAAACCTTGTCATTGACACAACAGTCTGAGTGAGCATACTATGTGTGTGTCTGTGTGTGTATGTCAGCCAGCTCCCAGTCTAGCACTATTGTCTAACAAGGTCTAATTAGCACTATGGCACAATGAATTAGCATAATTATGCAAACAGGGCTCTGCTAAAGGCCTGGCACAAGGGGAGGCTACGGGGGGCACCTATTACAACACACACACACTGTGCAGCTTCAAATATGCACAAACACACACACACACACAGTCACTAAGAACACTTAGACACTAGTATAAAACATTAAACACACATACATAAAGGTGACAGTGCCTCTGAATACAGAAAAACACACAGATACAAACATACCTGTCCACCACTTCAACAGAAAGTGACAATAACACAAGGCTGCGCATGCACTGTTGAATGGCTTATTTGATAGGCCATTTATGTATCTAGTATGTCCTGTATGCTGATACCCCTCTTATCTTTCCAAATACATCCTCCAGTCATAAACAGCCCCCATACCACCACAAACATCAGAAATTGGCTCTCCACAACCCACCCTCAAACACTCAAACATTCAGGGTTTATAGTATTTACCAGCAGGAGTGATAGGTGAAGTCAGTGGGAGATAATAGGGATGACTGAGAGGCTGAAAGGCTAGTAGTCATTTAGACAATGACAGCTGTAGTGAAGAAGCTTCTATTAGGCTTCATTAGGACGCCAGGCTCTTGATTACATGCACACACAATCACACTGTCATGTTTCCAGTGCTTCAGAGAACATTATATTGACTTACGTTTATTTCCTGCTGACATATCCTAACCATAACCACAACCACTATATGTATAACATTAAACCTTACCTTAACCAAACCCTGACCTTATCGTGTCTTCCACCTAAAATGTATTGATTTACATAATGGAGTCTTGCTTTTTGTCCCCAAACAAGTTGTGTAACCCACAAAGTGACAGTACAAACAGATTTGCATCCCCACAGAATGTGTAATGCTGTAAGTACAGGCACACACACAAGAAAAATTAGTGTGTGTGTCCATACAAGCACTCTAGTTTGTCTCAGTGACCTTTGCCTGAAACATTAACCCAACAAGTGACCCCATAGCCCAACAAGCCCTCTTACCAAAAGCCCTGTGACGTCAACAAGCTTTATCCAAACCCTCTTAAAGACACACACACACATTCACACATCCTGTGCCCCAAGGGGCATGAATTGTGTCCTAAAATCCTGACCCCTAGCAGGAAATACTGCTAAAACTCCTAACGACACCCATACAAAGCTTTCTAACAATTACAAGCTAAAGAACTGGGAAGGTCAGGAGTTGAGAGTTCAGATCGTTAAAAGTGACTGAAGTCCAGACTGAAATAGTCCCACTCACACAATGAAAAGACATAACAAGCTGCAAATGTTACTGCAGATTCATGACCTCTGGATAACCACCAGATGGGGTGCTTTCTATGTATATATCTTAGTAAGTGAACGTCATGTTACAGTTACCTGTCAAGTATGTGACGTCTTTAGGACACCTGGGTTCCCCAAGGAAGTGCCATTCACAAGTCCTGGTCTGACTGATCTCATTCCACAGAAAACAAACCCCAATCCACTCCATTCCAAAAAAAAAAAAGAAAAATTCAAAGTAGATCACTGATTTCTGAATTTGTGGGAAAAGACATTAAAGCAGCCATTTGGGTTTGCCATTTTCATTTTATTGTGCCCGTTTAAGTAGTTTCTTGAGTGCGCTTGCCTTGTTGTAGTGTTAGAAAGGTAGTTATACCAGCATTTTCCACTAATATTAATCCATATATCCATTATGGTAATATATTAAATCCATATATACGTCCTGTGACAACAGGGATAGGCTCCAGCACAACCCAAACACCAGCTTGAAGAAAGTGTCCTCTATTATCCCATATATTAAAAATGGTATATTATTAACTTAACCATATCACATTAGTCATAACCTAAATTCTTCACTGAGAAGCCTTACAAGGTCCACTGGTCTTAAAATGAAAGCACTGACTCTGACTTTATCTTCGCCTTAAGAAACAATATATTGTTCAATATACTGTGGGATAAATACAATAGCTGGGACAGAGGGTCATGCTGAGAGGGGGGGTAGCAATTTTAAGCTGAGTCCACACATTTTGGAAGCAGTGTGCTAATCCGGCCAGGCTTTTTAGCCTGCTATTCAGGAGGACAAGGACCCCTAGGATTTGGGCTTGTCCACACCTCAGGGGTAGGGGATTATCAAGACAGCAGGAAAGGTGGAGAGGGAGTGATGGTGGGTGACATGAATATGTGTTAATTAGCACAGTAGCAGTAGATTCTGTAAGTATTGTCCCTGGCTGTATATCTTTGTGACGAGCACACATAAGTAAGTATGTGTGTTTGTGTATTTTAGAGGGGTTTCTCTCTGATTCCCGCCCTCAAAAATATACCCCAGAGCTCTGACAGGGTCACCTCTGGGCCTTTCAGTGCCTCCTCTCAACCAGTCCTAATTGATCTCACGCATTACTAGCCCCAAACATGGGATGGAGAACAGGAGGGAGATGGCTGCCCTATTGTTTGACAAGCGAGGTCCCCTTACTGGTGGCTCTCTACTCCTTACACACACACACACACACACACACACACACACATGTTACACCTCCGGCATGCCCACCCACCATCTCCCCCTTTTCCTCTTCTATGCTCTCATCTCCGGCTGTGCTAATCCACTGACCAAGTCAGGAACTCAGTTACCCATCTGGCAAAGCATGACTCCAGCTGGGAGGACAGAGAGGTGGAGGGTTAGAAGGAAGAAAGGGGAGCAATGGTGAGAGGGGAAAATTGAGAAAGAGGAATGTGGATGAGGGGGTATGCTCTAAGTAGTTGGAGATTTCTTGTGTGAAGGAGAAAGCCTTTATACAAGTTACTACTTTATATACACTAAAGAAGGAAAAGAATGAAAAACAGAGCGAATGAGGTATCTGCAAACCAGAAAGAGCGGTGAAGTGGAGTGGAAAAATCCAAAAACATGATGACCTCTTCTTTGTCACTCTCCAAAGAAAAAAGTATTGATCCTCTTGTCTCCTTGTGGAGAAAAAGGATTACCCATTCTAGCAGGTTGGAATGAGAGTTGCCACTGAGCTCTGTCATTACTAATCTGATTCCAGTGTGCAGTGAAGTAGCCTCTAGCCATGGCATTCACCCCTGACTCCCATGGAACCATCTGGCTGAGTAGCACTAACCCATGACCTTTCTCTAACCGGTCACATGCCTGGGAAGATGGAGTTTCACAAAAAGCTGTATATAATGGCTCAAAGTGAACAAGAAGCACATATATTGAACTTGATACTTATAAAACCCTTTTTTTATTGCAATAAGACATTTGTCCCTGTTATGTTGCTGCAATATTTTTACTGTTAAGGTATAGTTAAAGAGATTTTTTTACTAATATGGACAAAACATTCATGTTATATTGTAGGCAAGTCACTGATTGTACAAAATACATTGATGATTGTAAGAAAAACCTGCATTTACATTAACTCTGCATATAAAGAATTGTCTGAAATCTCATTTTGGATCCCACATTGTTGGATTTTTAAAAAAAAATCCAAACTGTAGCTGAAATGCCTCTGTGGTTAAATGCACATTGCTAAAATACATCAACAAAAAACTGTACAGAACAGCCTGAGTTGATCAAAATCGGAAGTAAACCCATAACTTCTGATAGTCTAACACTTTAAAAACTGTTTCAAAGAATGAAGGTCAGAACTAAGGCTGTTGTGCTTCAAGTGACTCCACTCCATATCATGGAGCAGGTGCAAATCCCTCCTTGACTCATGGTCTTTCCTTTCTCCCAAACCACTCATCAGTGAAGTGAAGCAATAAGACTGCAACCCACTTTACTTCTAAAGGACATCTGAAGGTAGTTGGGAGGAATGAGCACATGATAAATCACTGTAGAAGCAGCACACGAGAGACACACTCCAATTCAGAGAGAGGGAATCAAACCACCTGCATCAAACCATCAATCAAACACTAACAGTACACAGCATGAGGTTAACCCAAATTTGTAGCGTTGGTGTGCATGTGTGTCAAGGGTAAAAGTCAGGGAGCACTATGGGTAAAATGAACTCCGTTGCGAACACAATCATATGCATGCTTGGATAAACAATCAAACACATTACAAAGACAATGCCTAGTAAGATAAAGGATGTACTTACAGACATTACCGGTGTTGTCAAAACTGTTGAGCACTTCATTAACTCTAAGAGGCCCCAAGTTATCCCTTAGAGATACAAAAATATAAATGATTATACAGCACACTTGGAACATAAACTATGCTTTTTTTATATAAATGATAGGGGAAGAAGATTAAAGTGCAGATTGACCATTTTGAGCTTTGTTCGATAGCAAAAGCATCAAAAAGTGAACACTAATTGGGTTTGTCATATATTTACATATCTCTGACACAGATATTTTGCAGAGAAAGCATTGGGCTGTATTTTTCCTACATAGGAAATTATTACTTTTTAATTTAAAATTGAAACATGTTTTAGATATTTTCTTTCTACCTACATGACCAAAGCTTTGTTGTACTTCATATATACTTCTCTGTTTGTTTATCTCATCAACTCAACTCTACTAAAGTCTTTACTTTTGATGATACAAGATAAATAACACTGTAAAAAAATGTTCACAATAGTTTTTAACTAGTATAATCTTGTGGTGCACTGTCACTGTGCTTTACAAATGCCAGAATGAAACAAGAGCCTTATGTGGATCCATTCATGTGTGTGTACCTAAGTAAGGCACTGTACTCAGGAAAGTAGACACTTCTGTACTCCACCCACTGGTCATCTGAGGTATCACTATGGTCTCGTGCCACAAGCCTTTTTCTGCTGAAAAGGTCAAATGTGGCAAACCTGCGAACAGACACCTGTTTGACCTCCGGACTCTCCACCTGATTCTGACGCAACACCTGTGACAAGAAAATAAGAAAGTGGAGATACAGAATTCACAAAAGACAGCATTCCTCCAGTCTTTTGGGATTAGTATAAAATTTAAATAAGGTGACAAATGATCTGTTGTACAGAGTAAATCCTTGACATTAATTATTATGTTGAATACATTTCTTCAAAAACAAAACACAAAGGATCGAGTTTGGTTTTTGAGTACAGTGGTGAGGTGGTTAGCAACTTTGCCTAACAGCAAGAAGGTCCTGGGAAGTTTTTGTGTGGAGTTTGCATGTTCACCCTGTGTCTGCATGGGTTCTCTCCACGCACTGTGACTTCTTCCCACAATCCAAAGACATGCATCTGGTTAGGTTAATTAGCAATTCTAAACTGACCCTGTGGTACACTGGTACCCAGTCCAGGGTTTACCCTGCCTCTTCCCCTATAACAGCTGGGACAGGCTCCAGCTCCATTGTGACCCTAAACTGACAAGTGTAAGAAAATGGATGGATGGAGACAAGAGATTCATTATGTTGCATAAATGTTTTAGAAACAAAAGACAAAGAATCAGATTAAGTATTATGCTTACTACTATACTACTACATACAATATACTGTATATGGAAAACACAGTACTGTGCAATGTACAGTCCATACAATTTCAGTTTATTACTGTTCAGGAAGAAGTGTCAAAAAGCAGTGTGGGGCTTTTTGCACCTCCTGCAGGGAGATTTTTTTGTTAGCCAAATGTAAGGCCTGCATAATGTCCATGTAAGGGAAAAGTTACTGCACAGTTACTGCTCTTGTGCGTGCAAGGTTTTCAGAAGTTGTGGGGAGGGGGAAAGCTGGTTTACAAGTGTTAACAAAGCTACTGTTACCAGCAAAGCTGTGAAGCTGATATGTTATACACTAAATGCAGGCAATACTGTATGTTAAAGCAGATCAACAGGAAAAAAAGACTGCTATACTGTAATAAGTATAGTAATAAGTGCTGGATTATCAGATTGTACAGAAACTGCCCCCTCCTTTTGGGGCAAGGAAATAAATACAGTGCAATCTATGATCCTTTTAAAAGTTAAGTAAACAATAAAGTTTTGGGGAAGCGTGACAGGGAACTCTGGGTTCCCATCATCCTTGTTCTTCCTTCAGGGACAGCGGTGCAACCATGAGAGTTCTGTGCTTGCATACCTGTCTCAGGAGGGTCCACCTGGCTCGTGCGACATCAGTATTTCCACAGGTCCCTGCCCGAGAGGCGTGGGAATCAGCTGCGCGAGTGTCTTCGTGAATATTTTTCCCCAAAGGCGACGCCGGCTCGGTCCTTTCTGCAGCACCAGAAGAGTCCCTGTCCATTTTATCTTCGCACTTCTGGTAGGAGATAAATCTGTATGCACCTGTTTAAATTCTGCTTATGCAGCTGTCACAGTTACAGCGGTGCGGTAATACAAAAAAATAAGGCTTTTTTCTATAGCGATGCAGAAATGATCACATACACCGCTTCGCTGTGATCACCTGTTACACCCACAAAGGATGCATGCTACTTCCGTACACTTTTGCAAGTCCAGGCATGCTAAACGATCGCGCTCGATTTCACAATCATAACTGAGGGCTGCCGGCGAACGGATTTGATTAGTTTTGCCTGGTGTTGCTCGCTACGTCATCAAGCGGGTATTCGTTTAGGAAATCGTGCATGTGCCTAAAAATATTCTCGCTGGCTGTCGTGCGAAGCGGAAAAATTAAAGTAGAAGAAAGCAGTGAGGATTATACGTCAAATAAAATGCCCTAACTGTCGCAAATATGATCAACTGTACCTGATAGTAACCGTTAGCTAATTAAAAAAAAAACGCAAACGTCGCTGTCACCTGTAAATTTTGTCTCATTAACGGTTAAATATTTGTAATGGCTTATATATCATCTTTGTTTTGCTTATCTGCTCGTGTTCCGATACCATTTCGGGTAAAATTCTGGGCGCTAACCGCTTGTAAACGGAAAACATGGCTCTCCTGGTCCCTCCAGCGTTGTTGCTCGTCGGTAAGGAGTTCATTCAACGTTAAAGATGCTGTGTTTACTTACCTTAGGCTTGGTGCAGGATTACACTCCGGTCTCCCGTCTCGCTGATAACGCTAACTCATTCATTATTGAAAACCGTGTCTTTCTGCCGGGTTGACAAAACTTGTCTTGTAAGGAGACACAGATAAGGGCATAGGGCTGACACTGAATGTGGCTCGCTGTGCTGGCAAACGCCTGCTATGTGTTTTGTTACGCATGTGTTTATTCAAGAATACTATATAAATATGCCTAAAGCTCTTCTATCCAAATGGTTAGGATTTTAAAATAGCTTAAAATTCAAATTGGATCATTTATGAACACAGTCATTTTTTTACGAAAGCCTTTACTACATTGCCATTACTATCATTGTTTTAAATAGGAATTAGCCTGTTGGTTTGACAAGACAAATATAAAGTCATATGGGAATATTTCATCTTCTGTCAGCTGCTCCCCTTAGGGGTCACCACAGCGGCCTCCATCTCACCCTATCCCTGTCACACCAGCCCTCTGCATGTCCTCCTTCTCTGCATCCAGGAATTGTCTCTTTTCCCCTTGCCTGTCAGCTCCATATTCATCATCCTTTTCTCCACTATATTTACTGTCTTTCCTCTGCACATGTCCAAACCATCCCAGCCTTGCCTCTCTGACTTTGTCTCCAAACTGCTCAACCTGAGCTGTTCCTTGGGTGTACTCATTACTAATCTTGTTCATCCTGGTCATTCCCAATGGAAATCTTATCATCTTCAGCTCTGCCTCCTTTCTTTTTGTTAGTGCCACCCTCTCTAAACCATGCGTAATAGCAGATCGCTACCATCTACTAAACCTTCCCTTTCACTCTTGCTGCTATCCTTCAGTCACAAATCACCCCTGATAATTCTTCTCCACTCTCTCCACCCCACCTTCACTCTTTCCTTCACCTCTCTTTGTGTGTGGACTGTTTGTCATTTTGGATGGTTTACCCCAGGTGTTTAAACTCATCTACCTTCACTCATCTTCTCTTCAGTGTTACACCTGTCTCTTTCTCACTCAGATAGATGTATTCTGTCTTGTTTCTGCTGACCTCTTCTCCCCAGAGCATATCTCCAGCTCTCCAGGCTCTCTTCTACCTGCTTCAATACAGACAATCACTACAATCACACGGGGGGAATTTATAACCTCAAAAATGTGATCATAATAGGTTTTAATTTTGCACAAAATGTTTTAATTACACCTTCAAAATGAATTTCTTTGTGAATTTGTATTATATTTTCTTTCAAACAGAAGCATTAAGTAATTAAGGATGAAAAAAACACTATGGTGACTTCATTATAATTTGTGGTTTATGAAAGTATACGTAACCCGTCATGTTCAAATAAAAGTAGTATACTGTAACAGTGATTCACTCAAATTTAGTTTAAGCTTTTCTAATGTTATTCAAATTAGGATAATTAGTTGTGTAACAAATAACAGACAAAAATGATTGAAAGAAATGTAAATATCTGTTTAAAATTCAGTTTTTAAGCCTTTTTGCATAAAAAATTGAAAATGTAGCTAATGACATCATAGCATCTAATTTTTTAACAAATTCTGTCATCGATAAAAAAAATCAGTATAGATTTGATAAACACAATTAGAGCAATAAAACATATTTTCTGGTGTTTTGGTCCTTTCAGAGTTAAACAGTCACATTTGCTGAATCTTAAGTGTTATCATTACACACTTTTCATATTGTATCACCGCGATGCCAGTCGTTACAACTACACAAAAAGAGGCATTGTTAGGCAGGCAAGTTATCTAACAATGGCATGCTGCACAAAGCGCTTGTATATTTAGCTATTGCTCACACTATAAGTACATTATACAAAGTGCTTTGCTTATTCCAAAAGACTGTGACTCTTCAATAAATAGGTGGAAGAATATTGCAGTGGTGAATACGGGAGCTTTCATAGCTCTGATTTCCATAGTGCATTGTAATTTAAAAAAACAAGCAACATCAGTAATTTTTGAAGCTGTTTTATTTTAGGATACTTCATTGTCATCGTCTGATCATCTCAGCTCCGGACTCGAGAGGTACAAGGGCTTACAGAAGTATTTCAGGAGGAGATTAAAGGAAGCATACCACAGGTTCTCCAATATACCTGATTACTCAATGGTAAGGACTCCCTTTTGTTTTGGATTTGTCCATTTTATAATGATTTTGAATATTATCTTAGTGGGACTGATGGACAACAATTAGAATAGCAAATTTGTTTAATATAATGATCATACATATGACTTATTTGCCTTCCTGGTGCATGATGACAGCAATCGAGTTTTTATATCATGAAAAGAATTATTTGGTAGCCTCAAATTATGTTAATCTTACAGCTGTTGTTGTTCTTTATCTTGTTAAAGGTCTCTGGACATCATAATTTATATTTCACTGAAGAAGATGGGATATACAGAATGGAAAAGAAACAGAGTAAGCAGCAAACATGATGAGGTTCTTTAAACCGCTCATGTTAGCAGTTCTGAAAGCCTAAAGTTTAGCAGCAGAAGACTATTTTCTCAACAGGGAATTTTATTCTACTATAACCCTGTTACTGCATGTGCAACTTTTTATGCAGTCCGTCATTAGAAATCTTTCCAACTTATTTCTTCTGTTTTTAGGTCACCTGGAGCCAGAGCAGGTGTTAAATCTAAGACAAATCTCTGGAGAGTTGGAGAAGGCAGGACTTGAAAATAATAAGAGAAAGCAAAGGTTTCAGTGGACAGTCCAGAGAATACGTTTATCCCCACAGGAAAAGCATCTTGCAGCATCGCTAAAATGTGCTCACACGGAAGAGCTGAGGTAAATCAAACAAAACATTTTAAACTACTGTACTTACTGAATTAGTAAGAGGATGTTAATTCTGTGATGAATCAGGTGTGTGGTTGTGAGGCTTGAGAGGAGAAGATTCCTACCTCTGGATCCCCAACATGTGATACTAACCCTGGAGAAAGTCTTCAGCTTTGGTAAATTTTTGCTAAAAGCACAATAAAAATGTATTTTAGTTGTGTTACAGGTTAGAGCACTGATGTAAAACTTAAAATACTGCATATGATTGTGTACATGTGTGAAGAGTGGGCCACAGATGAAGTACTATTTTACACAACTCTGGAGGGTCTACGTTCCAGTGTGGTGTTTCGTCTGGATCTCACCTCCAGTGGAAGCAGGATAACCTCTGTTTTTGAGGAAATGCAGCCTGAGTAAGTGTAAGCGATGCAGCATGTAAGCTGCGTCTGCTCCCACACCATCTGTAATTGACCTGTTTGACATCTCCCCAGTGTGTTTGTGGAGGTTGCCCTGACCAGAGACCGACAGATCCTGACCATCAACTGTAACAGCAGGACAAGTTCAGAGGTGCTGCTAAGTGATATAGCAACATCAAATTTAGAGCCATTTGTGGTTCAGCCACGCCAGCTCAATCTACTATACCACGTGGAGCACTGGAGAAGTCGGCTTATTATACTGGCAAATACAGGGCTTGGACAAGAATATCAGGTATAGTCTGTCCCATGTATATATATATTTATATATAGTATTTTTAGATTTACATGTGTGATTGCACTTCATCACCAAGGAAACCTGGATAAGTGTTTGGTCCTATGGTGACAATATAATGAATAATGCAGACAAAAATACGCATATACAAATACATAATGACTAGCAGAACTTTCCACATATAATTCAGGCTCAGGCTTGAATGCAGTGTAGTCTGTAACTACAGGAGTATAACTACCTTTACCTACTTTTACCCACTGTTCACTTTCTCTTCAGATGCACATGGAAAACAAAATGTCAGAAGTTAAAAAGATTTCTGTGTTTTGACACTCTATAATTTTCCTTATGTTCTGTTACAAGTGGTCTCTATTCACAACTTACTATATTAACTTACCAGTGGTGTTTTACAGAGTGCTCCATTTAATATCCAGTTAACACATTGTTTTTCGGTGAAGGAGATTTATCTTTCCATTTAATTTCTAGGTGGTTCAGGCTCCTGTCTCAGAGCCATCAATGGATTCCTGGGTCTCTTTGTTTGCACCTGAACCTGGCACTACAATTAAAGACATGGATGTGGTTGGAGACCATTGTGTGTTGCTTGCAAGAACGCCAGTTAGTGAACTTGCTCTCATTGTGGTCCCTCTCATCCACCCCAAGAACGCATACATAGTACAGGTAAAATATTACACAATTTCTTGCATACTTATTTGCTTGTTAGTGTTTGAGACTTTAACCACCCTTTGGTTGTTCTTAGTCTTTACTTTCTGTAATTTTATGGGTTTGTGGTTTAGAGTTATTAATATATTCTCATAGCTTTTTATTTCTACACTCATACTAAAGCTTCCATCCTGGGCTTGTGCCATCAAAACCAAGAAACCAGGCTTGGCTGACCAACAAAATATGCTAGAATTCCTGATATCATCTCCAGTCCATCCGCCGGTTCCATACTGTCTACACCCTGAGAATGGGCTCCTTTTATCATGCACTGGAGATGGATCCTCCCCAGAGAACCAAGCTGATTATATCACTACGCGCTTGGAGGCCTGCAGCCAAGTGAGGAAACTTGAAATATAATTTGCACAAATAATAAGACAATATCAGCAGGGATCTAAGCATTTAGTATTTATCATCATAAAGAAAAGGGCACTCTACTTTGTGTTTCTTCATACATCATCGCCTAACACAGAGGCACATAATTGTAACAAATTTTATAGACTTATTTCTAGATAATTTACCGTTAATCCGTTTAGTCTGCAAACCCATCTCTGTGTGTTTTTGTAGGACGGTAGCTTTGTGCCAGTGACATTGTTTCATACAGTACCTATGGAGCATCTGAGACAGGCACCGCTGCTGGTCCATGTCTATGGTGCTTATGGCAGAGATCTTAACATGGAGTTCTACCCAGAGAAAAAAGTGATGCTGGAGCAGGGCTGGGCTCTGGCGTACTGCCATGTCAGGTATAGTGTCACTCCTCTAGGAAGCTAACCAAACTCTGTTGGCTCAAAAAGTTATTTACTGATGAGCAATATGCTTTATGTGACCAAAACCTTTACCTACATGATTTTTCTTTTTATAAAGATTGTTTTAGGGAAATGACAGACAAGTCATTGTCATCATAGAGGGCAAGTGAAATATGTAATTCAAACTTTGTGCTTTCCATGAGTTGAAGTAAATGCGTTCTTTGCTTTTACACTCTGTAGAGGTGGAGGGGAGCGTGGCCTTTCTTGGCACAGACAAGCCTGCGTGGGAGGGAAACGGAGAGGAGTTGAGGACCTCCAAGCTTGTCTCCATCACCTTTTCTCCTTAGGAGTCTCCTCTCCTTCTCTCACCACCCTTACAGCCTGCAGTGCTGGGGCTGTGCCAGTGGGAGCTCTGTGCAACAGACACCCACTACTGATGCGGGCCGTCACCCTGCAGGTAAGAAGTTAAATCATTGGAGGTTTTGTGCTTGCACCTTGAACCATGCCAAATTGTTGTTAAATTTATCAAAATAATTCATATTGTTCAAGGTTCAAGGTTCTTTATTTGTCACATGCATAGTTATACAAGTATAACACACAGTGAAATGTATATATATACTGACACGCTCCTCGACATGTGCAAAAATAAAAGGGGGGGGTGTACAGGAATAACAATATAAATATAAATATATATGTATATATATAGTATATACATTGGGTGAATGTGCAGTAGAAGCAGCAAGCAGGTGAATTCTGTACATTAATATGAATAGACATCTGACTATTTTACAGAATGGACAATATAAACATATTTAAAGTTAAAGGGAATTGAGTGTCTGGGGGAGAGTCTCAGTCAATTATAGGTGCTGTGAGAGGGCGAGTGTG
>VVHJ01041343.1:0-13509 GCA_015107715.1 Tylochromis polylepis | reverse complement strand
ATTGGGTGAATGTGCAGTAGAAGCAGCAAGCAGGTGAATTCTGTACATTAATATGAATAGACATCTGACTATTTTACAGAATGGACAATTGTTGACTGAGTCTTTCTATAGTTACTTGTAGTAAAAATGGGACTTAAACACTTCCAAAACCACACCTTTTGCTGTTTACAGGCTCCATTTCTGAATGTGTTAGGAACTATGGAGGATCACAGCCTGCCTCTAACTTTAGAGGATAGAGATGAATGGGGGGACCCAGTGGGAAACCCAGAGCACAGACATATCATCACCTCCTACTGTCCCCTTCACAACATCACTCCTCAGGTATGGAGAGGAAAACAGAATTTAAAGATAAAATGCAGCTGTATTTTTTTTTAACTGGCTTAACAGAAAATTTTCCTTTGTTTTACCACTTGCAATGATGTTTTGCTTTATATGTGGTGTTGTATTTGATTTCAAATTTGCCATGCAATAAAAATTGTCCTGTACCTAATGCGAGGTAACAGACATCTAATTCAGCCAAAGCTGAAACCCAGTTTTAAATTCTCCTGGCTAACATTTTGGTCGAGAGCCATTATTTAAAACCGCTCTAGTTCAATTAGTGCTTTTCAGCCAGTTTTTGAAAACAACTAATGACATCTATTATAGGATGTTTTGGTTTAATTCCATGAAACACTTTAGGGACACATTGAGGGCCATTGATAATTAATACCTTTGGTAAGCATCATAATGTAAACTACAGTATGTAATTTAAAATGCTTGTGTATGTGTGTGTGTGTGTGATCGTGTTTGTGTGATACAGCATTACCCATCAATGCTGCTGACAGCCTACAGTGGTGACAACATGGTTCCTCTGGCAGGCGTCCTTAAATACACTGAACGACTAAAGAAAGCTGTTCATACACACTTCAGCATGAAGCCAAAGTCAGGTACTAAAGTCATTTCTCCAAGTATGCAGCCATGCATATTATTGTGTGTTTGAGTAGCTCATTCTATGGGGGTGTGCATCTCAGCATACATTGTCCTCGTCCTTTTAGGAGTAATTTCTGCATGATCAGAGGTTTTAATAGCACGGTGTCATCCCCCAATAGTAGTGTCAGTGTGCATGTTGGGAGAGGTAGCAGGAGCAGATGCATGGCTGTCTGTCAGGGGAAGTGCTAACAGCATTTAAGTTCATGACCAAAATGTAGCATAGGTCACCTTGTAGTAAAGCTTGCATCTGTGTATACATACATTTTTGTGTGTGTCTATGAGTGTGTGTATGTACGTGTCAGCTAATTGCTCTCATTTCCCCCTGACAGGCTCTTTCTCCCTCTCACTTATAATCTTCCTTCACCACGTTGGTGGTACTCCTTATTTACACCCCTCTCTCTCGCACTGCCTCCTCTGCTCCTGTTTCAAATGCACACATTATCTCTCTCCGTTACCCTCGCTCACTTTTCTGGTGTGTGTGTGTGTGTGTGTGTGTGTGTGTGTGTGTGTGTGTGTGTGTGTGTGTGTGTGTGTGTGTGTCTCCCTAATCTGTCTCTCTCTGTTCTCCAGAGTCTTTGATAAAGTGCTGATGGCATAGACACATCCAGGCGGGTGGGCAGGCCCATTAGCATGGTAAAGAGATAGTGTATCAGAGCAAGAGATTAGACGCCACAGACTGGGAGCTGTCAAGGTCAAGACCGCACTTGTGAAACAGTCCATACCACAGAGACAAGGAGGGGGGATAATATGGACGAGGGGGGATATCAGATGGGAGGATAAATGAGTGAAAGCAAAGACAGAAGACTGAAAAAGATGATTTGGGGGAAATGGACAGAGAAGGGGAGCAGAGAAAAGAACATTTTAAAGAAAATGTTAATTTTAAATATTGTCTTCTGCCCTCACTTGGCTCTTGAGTCTCTTTGTCTACTTTTAATTTTAGAGTGTGAACCAGCTCCAAACATAGTTCTGAATATCCAACCTGGAGCAAATCACCTTGGACCAGAAGACTTTGAGTTAATGCTGGAGGAGGTAAATTAATTTTCCTGAAACTAAAAGGGTCTTGAAAATATTAATGTTTTTATTTTGCAGTTTTTTTGAGGACAAATTGATCTGCAAATTGGACACAAATATTTTCTGGTATGAGACATTATTACTTGCTGAAAATTATGAGTGGCTCTTAACATCCCATTAGAATGCACATCAATACTGAGACATGAAATATTAGTAAGCACAGAGCAAGCATTTGATTACAATATACCATTTGTCTCACAGCTTTAAAAATGAGATACAAAGTCAGTTAAATCAAGGAGTCCTTTTACCTGTAGATGTGATTTTTGTTTATTACAAATGCACCATGACATCATGTACGTGTGTGATAAACAGCCAAATCTGAGAAAGCCTTCTTAATACATAATCTATAATTTGCCTTTTAAATGTAAAGGTTTGCGTTTTAGCACTTGGATGGGTGATGACTGATACATACTGTTTGTTTGCTTTTTATTCCATAACAAAGGAAGCCCTCAAGCTTGCATTTCTGTACATGGAGTTAGGCCTGGACCCTCCTCGGTCTCCACGCAAGCGGAGAAGATAGCGAGGCTATGAAGAAGCAGTCGGGCATGAAAAACAGAGCGTCTTCCATCACAACAACTAGACAGACTGGTGCCCAAATCTAATAATAATAACAGCAATTACACTTTCAAAGATAAGAAATAACTACCTTGTAGAGGAAACACCAGAGAAAACTTTTTAATGCTTTGATTGTTTCTGTAATACAGCAGTTATTGGATACTCATCTCCATTTTTACTAACATTTATAAAGTATGCCTATGGTCTCTGAATAGCAAGCCTTCTCAGAGATGTAGCACTCTTCAGGATGGCTGGGATTAAACCGAGTGTGAGTGGAGTACTGAATCACTAAACCCTCTCCTACTTCTGTCTGGATGCGAGACTTCGGAAACACTTTGCCATCATTGACTTTGTTGGTGCTCATCAGCACCTTCAATTCGTCTGGCAGCTCACGAACAGAGGAAAGATCTGTGACAGCTGATTCTTTACCAAAGTTAAACACTATGAGGAAAGCTCGCTTAAGTCCATCAAGCTCTCTGATGTAAGAGAAGACATTGGCATCAGCGTGGACGTAGCAGAACCATCCACGGTTAAGGGGGAGCTCTGATTGACGCAGTGTGTTCAGGAAGCGGTACTGAGCCAGAACAGAACCATCATCTTTCATCTGGACCTGGGAATAAAGGAATGGGAGGAGAAGAGATGAACCATAGAAAGATGCACATAAGAAAACGATCTTTCTTCAAAGTTGAACATTAGAAAAACAGATCTATACCTCCACATTGACCGTTTCATAATCGGGGTGTAGTGGCAACCAGGTGACATTTGTTTTATCATTAAAACCTGCATTCATGTCAGCATTCCACTGCATTGGAGAACGCTCAGGGTCTCGACTGGCACTCTGCAGTGAAAGCACAGGAATCTTTTTGGTATATCTGCTTATGTATACAGTTGCCGAGTATATTAGATACAACAAGACTACAGAAATGTCCTTTAAAGTAAAGACTTTTATGTTATTGTATTTATGTTTATTTATTGTTATTTTTAAAATGACATTAAACCGGTTATTTTTAAGGACCTCTCACAGAGATGTGTGACAGTGAGTGTTTAAAGGTTTCTTCAGTGTGTGCACAGTACTGACTGTATTGTATTTGCCGGCTGGGTCTTGTATCTGACTTGCTGTCACGTTAATGTTCTCCATGCCGATCTCCTCGCCGTAGTAGGTGGTGGCTGTGCCTGGAAGGGTCAGCAGCAGCATGTTGATGGCACGAACATAGAGCGGACCAGCACTAGAAGAAATCCGAGGCCTGTCATGGTTTCCAACCTGATAACAGTGTAGGTAAGAGAAAAACAAGACAAAGGGTTGAATAAGAAATTAGGAAGTAAGGAGGTGGGCTGAAAGGGATGAGTTAGGTCATTTAGGACAGAGATATGCACACATATTTGTTTTCTTAATATGTGTTAGGTGCTAAACTCTGGAGATGCACACAAACTAAAAAGGCTATACTTTGAGCCTAATCAGTAGTAATTACAGAAAATAAACATGCTTAATTTACTTTTAATCAGCTACTAATTATTTAGCTTTACAGGAGTGTTTTTGCATTGGCAAATGTAATTTAATTGCTTAGTGTTTGTCAAACTACCACTGCAAAGGGGTTGATGATTAACAAATACATAAAGCGACCTGTGGTTAGAAAGATATGACAGCAAAAGTGTGAGAAGCATGATCTCAGGCAGACAGTCTACTAAGGATGACTCAACAGTCCATTCTTATGAATGCTGGTGACACATTCCTTAATCTGATGATTTTAGCATGTTATGTGTCGCAGTATGCAGGACTTGGCGCTGCTGATCCTGAGATCCTGTGGTTTTTACCACTGTAAAAAGCCAGGAAATAAATATATAAATATGAGCGAAGGAACTCACCACCCAGTTGGGCCATTTTCCTTTGGGCATGTTGCCCATCCAGAGGTGGACCAGATGCTTAACCCATACTCCACTGGTGTTTTGGGGTAGATCCAGCAGGTAAAAGTTAAAGGGGAAGTCACTTTCCCTTTCCAGCCTGGTGCCATAGTACATCATGGTCTTGTACACTTCTTTGTAATCGTATGACTCTGTCACCATGAACCTGCAGCACAGGAGGAATTTATTTTGCATGTGATATGACACAGAAACCAGGATGACTCGTGTCAGGATATTATATTTTAGCTGATTTTTAAAAAAAAAATTTTTATCCTATGCTAAAATACCAACGTGTCCTTATTTGAAATAATTTAAATAATCTGGGCTTAATTCCTTATTCTAGATTTCAAGTTGCTTTTATTAGCATATTCAGCGAAATTGTTTGGTTTGAACATTAGTGCATTGTATAAGCAAAAGGTCCTTTAAAATTAAGGATGATTGTGATATGATAATTACAGGTAGTAATAATCAAGTAGGCAAGTGCATTACAAGTTAATCTTTTCTACCATTGTAATATTGAATGCACTTAATCGCTTCCCTACCTGTATCTGCCAGGCTCTTGACTGTAGATGTCCATCTGTGCTCTAAACTCCCTCAGTATGTCATGCAAGCCCACCTGACTGGTAGTGTAGTCACTGTGGAGATCCCACTCTGTAGTTACCAACTCCTGGATAGAAATATGTATAAGGTTATGTAGTGATTATGCTAGTTTAGTATTGCTGAGCTACTTCGAGGCTGTGTGTTAGAGTCAGAGTTTGTATTTTCTATGAGCGGAGCAGTAGTGGTTTATTTACTTTAAGGTTTGCTGACTGAGAAACTGTGGATTAAGAGAGTTTCTGCTAATTCTTCAGATTTGTTATTTTTGTAACTGTCCAAATAAAATGGGCAAGAAAGACACAGGAAGAAAAAACATCCTGTTAAGTTCTAATTATGGAGGCGCTGAAGAGATCTGACTCACTGGACAACTATTGGCGTTACCAGAGTGTAAAGCATTGGATTTACAGATTTAAGGGAATGAGCCATAGACCTGCACAGAGACAGTGATGTCACAGTTCTAAAATTACACCTAATGTGCATGTCTTTTTGTGAAAGATAATCTCAAGCCATTAAGCTGGCCTAATGTCACGCAAGTGAACCATTCAGCCAACAGCAACCACGGCAATAAACCACTAAAGCAATAATGTAGAGACAGATGCTTTCTGATTTATATTTAGCTGAATCACGACTGAGGGTGTGATGAAATTCTTAATATGCCTATAAACTTTTACATGTCTTTCTCAATTGCGAAATTGTAGTTCCAGTGGTTTGTAAAATGCATTACTGTCTCTAAGATGGCAAACAGTTACTGTTGTTTTGCTTAAAAATTATCTTGTGGTTAAACATGATCAGACTGTAAAAATGTAACTTGACTGCAAATCTGTGGGTATAAATTCTCAGTCATCAGTGAGTAAAAGAGTTCCAGTGTTATGGTTTTACCCTGCAGTCGTAAGTAAACTCCAATGACTTGCTAATCCACCAAAATATGCTCCTTTGCTTCTAATCTTTCCTCTGTGAGAAATATCTTCAGCCTCTTTGACCTTAATTCAGCATGTATCGTGAACCCTTTGAGTTTCACAAACAGTGCGTTCTTCACATGATTATGAAGCTGACATTTAAGCTAGAGATAAATAATCAGTGATACATCATACACAGTGTGAACTGTCCCACTCAGCTTTTGATTATTTTTGTTCTACTAGCTACAATGGAAGGTGCTTCTTCAGTGAAGCTGCTTCTGCCCACAGTGCTGCGTACATGGATCAGATCATTAAATTTTGGACTCTGACATTTCATATATTATATAAGTCAATAAAATCAAATTATGACTGCATAGCTGTACAGTTATCTAAAGTTACAGCTTAGATTCTTAGAACTGTTAACCCTGTAAGACCCAACCCATCAAAAAATGGCCAGAAAATTCAGATTTTTTTGGAACTGAGATGTTTATTAACCCTTATAACAACTTGCTATATCGTGTTGTGTATGATATATTTTTATTATATATTTATTATATGTTTGTTGTATCGCATCTGATACACTGGGCATTTTTGGCAACTTTTTGTTAACAACAATGTTAATTTTAGACCAAAAAAAAGAGTTTTGTCCATAACATTTTGAAATTATGGCAAGTATTGATCATGTTGATGAAATAGAGGTCTCAGAAACTCATGTATCAAATATGATACACAGGGCATTATAGGGTTAAGTTCATCCACCACCTATATCTGAACAACCATGCAGTTCTTGTCATTTAAACCCCAAATTTGTTGAGCATTTTCCTTTTTCAGCTTACTGCGGAACAAAGAACCTTATAGATGAAGTAGATATATTTAAAAGTTTTTCACCATAAAATGCTTTTTGCCTGTCAAAGTTCTTATTGGCATAACAGATATTATCAGTTTCACATCAAAAGCTATTTATCTTAAGTTATATAGTTATATCACATGTTGATGAAGTGCCAGTGAGTAAACACGTGTGATTGCTTCAGCCAAAACGTGGCTCTGGTTTTCTTTTTCCGCAGTGGTGGCTATTGGGCAAAGTGAGCCCAGACTTAGGAGGTAAATCAACCTGGTGGCTAATCTGACAAATACATAATGTTAAAATTCATTGTGCATCATAACAACTCCCAAGTTAAAAATGCTTGAAAGTGCTAGTGCTTTTATATCAGAGGAAAATGGCCCGACTGCTTTAAGCAGATATGAATGCAACAGTGACTCAAAAAACCATCATCACAAATAAGGTATGCAGAAGAGCATCTCTGAATACCCGAAAACTTGAACCCTGCTGCTGTAGCAGATGAGCTACAGCAGCAGAAGACCACAATGGGTGTCACTCCTGTAAACTGAGGCTACAATTCACATGAAAGCATGGATCTATCATGACTTGTATCCAAGGTTCAGGCTAGTGGTGGTGGTGTAATGTTGTTGGAGATATATTTTCTATCTGAGTAGTATTTCTGTCCGTCTCTTTATGACCTCAGTGTGCCCATCTTTTGATGGCTGCTTCTAGCAGGATAGCACGCCATGTCACAAGGTTTAGATCGAACTTGTACATGACAATGAATTCACTGTACTGTCACAAAAGTAGCACAAATGTATACGTGTTCTTGTGAAGAGATTCAAAATGATCTAACCACAACTGTCACTAAACAACTGCTACACCTTCACCTGTTACACCCACTCTGTGTATCACTATAAAAAATGAAAATGTCAGCTGTTTGACCGTCTTTGTCAAGTCAGTGTGAGGACAGACAGCAGCTAGCACAAAGACAGCAGGATTTGTTGTCTGACACAAGCAACGCCCATTAGAGAGGAGTCATTTTAGCTGAACTCAACAAAACCAAATGAGGTTAGATGTGTCGTTGAACACTCACGGGTGGCTTGTTTGGATCAACCTGTGGTTCATCCCTCATGTGTGCAGCCTCCAGCATGTGCTTCACTGCATCCATCCTGAAGCCATCCACTCCCTTCTCCAGCCAGAAATGAATAAGATCCTAAAATTGAGGAAAAAAAGTACATATAGAGCAATAAAACTAGCATACTAGATGTATAATCAGTGTGTCACACATTACTGTTAAAGGTGGACAGAGGACACAAGAATGATAATACAGTGAAAGACAGAACAGATGAAGAAAACACACGATTTTAGCACATGCATCACTGAATATACTTTAAGAAATGAGTCAGTAGCTGAGCTAATGTGTGTGTGTGTCTCACTGTGCATGTTCCAGTAATCTTACAATTATCTCTTTGATGACATCTGGGTTTCTGAAGTTCAGGTCTGGTTGCTCCTTGAGAAACTGGTGGAGGTAGCACTGCCCTCTAACTTCATCGTATGTCCATGACGAGTTCCCAAAGATACTCACCTGAGTGCAAGAAACAAATCTGATCAATCCATCCTGTTTAGTACTATGAACTTGGTGAAGGTTCAGTGAAAATGTGCAAAAGACCAAGTCATAGACCGGGTAGAAAAGAACAATACAAGCACAAACCCAGTTATTAGGCTTCGGTCCGTCTGGTTTGCAGTCAGTCCAGACGTAATAATCCTCATAGTGAGGATCTCTAGTCCGGCTCAAGTTGAACCAGCGGTGTCGATCACTGGTATGATTGGGAATGAAATCCATGATCAGCCTCAAACCTGGCGATGGAGACAGATATTTGTGTGTCAAACATGCAGCCTGCTGTAAAAAAAAAACACTCTTACCCCCAAAACCACCATCCAGCTTCACATTTTCACATAAATAAGGGTATTCAAAGTGCACACCTTTGTTGTGCATTGCTGCCAGGAGTTCCTCAAAGTCCTTCATGGTTCCAAAGAGTGGATCAATATCTCGGAAATCCTCCACATCATACCCAAAGTCTTTCATGGGAGAACGGTAGAAAGGGCTAATCCAAACTGACTTGATGTTAAGGTATTCAAAGTGGTCCAGCTTCTCCTTGATGCCTGTCAAACGAGAGATACAGGATGTACTGTAACCACTCAGTACTGAAATTCACACTCCTAATAAACTCAAGAACTATGGACAGGAAAAGATAAGCGACTGATAAGAGCAGCTGACAGGGTTAAAAATCTAACAGGACATGGTGTATACTTTGTGGATTTACAAGAATTTGGCAATCTCAGTAAGGGTGCTACACTGCAAAAAAAGTACAATATGGAGCCTCAAGACTTCATAGAGGGCTTCATCTGGCAAAAAAATCAGAGCGATTTTGCAGGATTTCAAGAGTAGGCTACTCAAATCTGTAATAATACATGGAGAAGTGTTTATAATATGGCCTAAAGGTGTTAAAAGTACAGTAGTTTGAAATTTACAGTATAATTTGGAAATACTCCAAGTTACTTAAAAGTGTAACACTATTTGCGTTCCACTTTTGTAACCTGAGCGTCATTGGTGTCGTCTATAAGAACACCTGCATAGAGTTTTAATGAAAATCTACTAGACTGAAACTACCTAAACAGTCTTTATCGGAGCTTGCAGCAGTGCCTCCGTTATCTTACCTTTGAGGTCTCCCACCCCATCCCCGTCGGAGTCTTTGAAGGACCGGGGGTAAATCTGGTACACCGGGGAGGCCTGCCACCAGCTCAGGCACTTCGGAGAAATCGCGATCACCGCGATGGTGACCGCCACCAGAGCCAGGGTGCAGCACACCGTTAGCCAGAACAGGATCTCTCGGGGCACTCGGTACCGGGCCTTAGAGGAGTACAGCACCAGCACCTCCTTAGGCATCCCGGCGTACGGTTTGATCTGCGAGTACTCATCTCGCGCGTCCGAGAGCCGCTTCACGCCGATGGCGTCCCGCTTCTCCTCGCTGTCGGAGACGCTGATGGTGTCCCCCGCTGCTGGCCCGTCTCCATCTGCATCCTTATAAACCGGGTTTCTGGTGCACTCCCCGAGCTCCATGCTGTCGGAGGCTTTTCTGAAACTCATCTTATTTGTGAAAACGACCCGTGCCGGGTTGTGTAGCTCGCCTCCAGAAACAATGAGTGACTCGGAGAGCGCACATTAAAGATATGACTACAGTCAGAGGGTCATAGTACACAGAGTAGAGCCTGTTTCTGACACACCTGTGGAATGTAGGAAAGTGGAGAGTTGATGGGACTGGTTACAGATTAGCTTTTTTTTTTTTTCCCAGAACACAGTATTAACTAAGACTGAGACATCAGCTACTTCAATGTAACCCTCTACACCAAACAAAAGCACCAAGGTGCAAGATGCCTTTTAATATTGTAGGTGATAAAGATGCACCTGAACTAAATGTGTTTCCTATTTTGGGATTTGTGAACTTTAACACCAACATTAAAATATAGAAGATATTTCAAAACCTCAAGAGCTACTCCATTTCTTTCGTTTGTAGAAAACACATCCTAGAACCTAAATCAAGGGTGTCCAACTTAAGGCTCTGGGGCCAAATTTGGACGCCTTTGTGTTGGAGGGCATACATTTTTAGACTTTTAACTGTGCTTTCATAAATTTTACAGCTTTTCCTGCTGATAAATAACTCCCCTCACAGTCATTTGTACTACACTAAAGTGTTTTAATTGTTTATCCATTATTTAATGACAGAAGTATTCCTATTGTTTTACCATCTATAGAAACTTATGCAAACAAAACAGAAAATTTGCTGTGAATTAACAAAAACTTTATGGTGCAGATCAAACTTTATCTGTCTTTATTTTTTACATATTTATCATGTAGAACGATGTACTGCTGAAATTGCACTTCTTTATCTTATATTAAGACATCTCAGGGATTAAATGTGTACTTAAACTTCTTAACACTGGCAGAAAGGGGAGTTTCATTCATCTGACTTTGTTCTAACAAACCTAAAAGTGTATATTTGGTGTGTTCACCTTAATTTTTTTTTTTTTTTTTTTAAACAGCCTCTCTTAGGTAAGCATTCTTGTAATTTTCTTTAAGAAAAAGGGTTAAAAATTCAGGAATAGTTGACGAGGCTTCTTGAAGAACACTCAAAGCTCTTCTTTGGATGTTGGCTGCCTTTTATAGTGTTCTCTGTCAAGATGATCCCACAGTGCTTCAGTAATGTTGAGGTCCAGCCTCTGGGGAGGCCAATCCAAGCCAATAGTGTTACATTATTTTCCTTACCCAGGTATGTTTTAACTGCACTGGCAGTATGTTTTTGGTGACCTCTCTCCTGACCCCCTCCGTACAGATTAAAGACCAAACTGAAAACCTTTGGCACATCACAAAACAAAACATACAGACAAGAGTGGGACAATTCTCTCCCAAAAGTCCAACAACTGGTCTCAGTTCCTACAAGTTTATGAACTGTTGTCGAGAGAAGAAGGGATGCTAAAAATGTATAAACATTTTTTTAATGCTAAATTTTCTCAGTTTAAGCATTTGATGCTTTCTATTTTCCCTTGTGAAGAAAATATATGGGTTTAAGACTTATAAATTCTAGAATTCCTTTTTTAATTTGCACTTTGCAGTATCACAGATTTCTAGGAATTGACCTATTATTATTGCCACTGATTTACCATCTTGTGACTTATGATAAATTACAAAAACAAAAAAAAAACTTGACACATTTGTGTATCACTCTTTCAATCTTAATGTTTGACTTGCTGCCTCTTCTGAGCTACATGGTAACTTATTCTTGTACAAAACACCCTCTTGCTTGCTCCAACAATGTGCTGATTAACATTTTTCACAGTTCACAGATCCTAAACTGAAAAAAAATATACATAAAATACAGCTTTGCTATTGCGTTGTGCTGGACTTTAATTGCTTACGTAATAAAAGCTGACATTTCAAACTAAAACTGCAAAAAGCATAGCTGTTTAAACTTTTATCAGTCTTTTATTGACATTTATGTTCATCATTTAGTCTTTCAACATTATAAAGCACACTGGACATAGGAAGAAGGGAAGGTGCACACTTGAGGTGTCCTATAAACATCCCCTTCCTTTAGTTTTCTCGCAGCTCAAAGGTGATGGTTTTCTGATGTTTTAGGAGTTAAGAAAAAAAAAAGGAATTTATTAGTGCCACCATTTCTACTTGTATATAAAGAGTGACCAGAGACACATTTCCATGCTAAAACGCTCACGGGGAATGTAAACCTTCCACCCAGCCCAGAAATAACTGACAGGTTCAGGAGACCAAATGCTTGTAAAACTCTCTTTACTCAACAGAACATTAAATCATAGCAACAAGTCAGGGTCAAATTATCCAGGCATCGCCAAACTTTTAAAGTCTCCTTTATCTTATGTCTTCCCACATAAGTTCTGATATTATATTCCACAATCAGAATAATGATCAAGTATATACTTTTTTTCCTTTTCTTTCTTTTTTTTTTTTTTTAAACAAAAGGAAGCCAAGGTAGCTTGTTCTGCCATTAAATGACCGATGAGGAGAGAATGTGATGCTGCAGTGCTGCTTGTATTCAGTCCATGCAGTGGAATCAGTGTGAGTAATGAAGAATTACATTCAGAAAAATAAATGTTTCTCCCTCCTTCCCTCCCTTAAATTCTCTCCAAGCCCAGTGTCTGATATAGCTTAAACAAAAACCTAAACTGAAGACCGTGTTCAGCGTGGTAAAAGCTTGCACAATGTTAAAAAGTATGCGAATATGAGATAGGACAATGTCCACAATGGGAAAGATGGGAAACGTGTGGTTTGGGGTTTTGAAATAAGGGAAATCTAACTTGTACGTTAGGTCCCTAAAAGTGAATTGATATCCTCATTTGTGCTCTAGTTCATCTACAGGTTGTTCCTCTATCACTGCCTTTCCTCTCCAACATTGTGTTCCACCACACTGAACATTGTCCACATTATCCCCCGCCCACCCAGTGCATATCACACGCAAATTACACTCCTTCCTCAATCACAAAACATGCACCAATAAGAGCTACCACCCCTCCCACTCCCTCCACCACAGAGAAAAGTTATATCATTGCATTAAAACAACTGTAACTGCAAAAGAACTACACATTCAAGTACCTATTTGTCATATGGCACCAAGAGCAAGTGTACCACAATAACATTAACCAGCCAGCAATCTCTTGTTAGGTCTATTCTCTTCCAATACTGCCACTTCAGAAAGCACATTACATTTGCCATTAAATGATTGAAAAGTGTATATTACAGGTTTGTCTGTATTTGTAGCATATTTTAACTCCATCTAAATACCACACACACACACACACACACACACACACAATGCCTGTGTGTGCACACTGTAAAAGACTTGAGTTTTTTTTCCTGACAAATATCCATTTCTAAAGCTTCCATCACTTTTTTAGTGCTTAGGTTAACACAAAAAGACTCCTGGTAAACCCAAGGGCTCAAACCTAAATCAGCAACCGCCCTGTGCCTTTGAGGCAAAGTCAATGAAGGTGGTTGTGGGGAAAGAGGGGAAAAAAAAGAAAAAGGACACCAATTCAGTGGCTGTGAACTTAACTCGCAGTGTAGAGCCCCTTCTCCTCTGCCTACAGTGTCCCACCTTTTACTTCATACAG
>VVHJ01041332.1:0-23780 GCA_015107715.1 Tylochromis polylepis | reverse complement strand
TCTCCGTGGCTTTTAAACCCCAAAACACGCTGCGCCAAAAACTGGTCCACCCCAAGGATCGGGTCCCCCGACACAAACAGAGTAATATAGTGTACGCTGTTAAGTGCCAGGAGGATTGCCAGGATTTATACATCAGGGAAACCAAACAACCTCTGGCTAAGAGGATGGCACAACACAGAAGAGCTACCTCGTCAGGCCAGGACTCTGCAGTCTATTTACACCTACAGGCCAGTGGACACTCTTTCAATGATGAGGACGTACACATCCTGGACAGGGAGGAACGCTGGTTTGAGCGGGGAGTGAAGGAGGCCATTTATGTGAAAAGGGAAAGACCATCTCTGAATGGAGGAGGGGGCCTAAGGGTACATCTGTCACCATCTTACAATGCTGTGATTGCAGCCATTCCCCAACTCTCTGTGAACGGTACTCATGGACATTGATCAGTGGGCTTTGATCAGCAGGTGTTGATCAATGGTCATGAGAATTTGCATACTTATGATCAAGGAACTGACCTCCCAGCCCATTGTTCATTCAGTGGGCTGGTTTCAATCATTGTGCAAATCTGCTGTTTATAAGGTTGGGGAAACCTGCAGTCAGCTGAGACTGAAGAAGTCACTTGGATGAGCGACGAAACGTTTCTCCCACTGAAAACGCTACGTCCAGATGAACAGAATCAACCTTTTGGGATTGTTTCTGAGATATACTGGTGCCATCAAATTCAACCTAACCTTATTTTTTTCCTAAAATTGTAAATTTTCTAAGTTAAAACATTTGGTATCTTTTCTGTGTTGTAATGTGAATAAAATATGGTTTATGGTTTTAAAATAAAGGTTTTAAAACACTTTCTTTACTCTGGAAGTTATACTATGCTACAACAGAGTATTAGGGCCACATTAAGGAAAAAAAATTGTCCATTTTGAGATTTAAGCTGAAATTTTGAGATTAAACTCAAAATAGTATTTTGAGAAAAAAGTCCAAATGTGGAGATTACAGTTGTCATTTCAAGCCAAACAACTGCCACGGCTCCTATACCCTTTACAAAATGTGTAGATGAGTTAGTGAAACATCTGCATCAGTTGTGATACAGCATACATCCTCTGTATTGCACGAGGGTGTAACTATTGATATCCTTGCCACTGCCAGCCTTTTGTACAAATCCAGCAAACTCTTCTACGCTTGTGTGTTTTTTTCTTCTAAACAACACAGCTTTCTCCAGCGTCTTTTCAACATTCTTATACTTATCACCACACTGTGTTTATGTGCTAAAAGAGAAGTAATCTCCCTGTAACTAAAACCGATTCTGACATGGCGGAGGTCTCATGGTTTGTTCAGATCCAACTTCAATTGGTAGCTGTTTGAATGCTTTACACCTGTGAATAATCTGGAGAGTACAGTATGTGCACAGCAGTTAGATATCAGCCTGTGTGTGGGTAATTCAATCAAAATCAGCCAAATCTGAAAAAGGTTCCCACCTGACCCCCTCAGAGTAAGCTTTTATTTTGGTAAAATTTTACTTTTAAATTGTATCGTATTCACGCACACATTTGTTATTCTTTGAGTAGACCGAATCTCAAACTTATATCTGACAACCATTTAAAATGAACATATGAGAAATGTATTTTGATGCAGTTTTCACCACTGAAGTATCAGAAAAGATCCAGGTCTCTGTAACTCTACATCCTAGACAATAAACTGATGTAGTTTTGCTACTGAAACTATGATACACTGCTCAAACAAATTTAAGGAAAGCTTTTTAATCAGAGTATAGAATCAAGTCAGTTAAATTTCTGGGACATTGGGTGCCAGTTTAGCTTAGTGGATGAGCAGGCGACCCCATGCTGCATGACTGGAGAGCAGCAGCCCAGGTTTGAGTCCAACCCATGGCCCTTTGCTCCATGTCTTCCTCTCTCTCTCCCTGCTTTCCTGTCTGTCTTCACTGTTACCAATCAATAAAGACAAAAATGTCAAAAAGCCACCTGCAGGACCGCTATCTGATGAGCACTGCCAGAGCCCTACAAAACGACCTCCAGCAGGCCACTGGTGTGAAAGAAACAGACTTCACGAGGGTGGCCTGAGGGTCTGACGCCCTCTAGTGGACCCTGGCAGACGTGACGGAGTCTGGAGAAGCTGTGGAGAATCTTATGCAGCCTGTAGCATCATTCAGCATCACCGGTTTGGTGGTAGACACACAGACCTCTACAGGCTCAGCAATGATAACCAAGATAACTGCAGGCTAGGTGTTGAGATGAAAGTTTTGGACCCACTGTCAGACTACGCTCCTGCAGTGGACCCTGCAGTTCCTCCTGGTGCCCGGCCTCACGTGGCAAGAGCATGCAGTTCCTGGAGGATGAAGGAATTGACACCATTTGCTGGCCCATTTGCTAGCTCACCTGACCCAGTTCAACAGAACACCTGTGTGACATTATGTTTTGGTCCATCCAATGTCACAAGGTTGCACCTCAGACTGTCCAGGAGCACAGTGATGGCCTGGTCCAGAACTTGAAGGAGATCCCCCAGGAGCACCATTCTGAAATGCTGCAATGACATTTCGGCTACCTGGACTAGCCTCCCACATCACTTTTCAGTGTCTTTGAATTCAGCCATCTGTCGGTTGATAATTTTCATCTCCATCAAATGATGCAGCATCCTTTCATTCCAGTCATAGATATCCAGCATGATTTTGTTTCCCAGTGAGATCTGATGTGTTTTCAGTGTTCCTTTAATTTTATCAGTATCATATCCCATGATACTGATGCTCAAAGCTGAAAATCGTTCTGAACAAAAATGAGATTTAAGATTTAGATAGTGACACCTGAAGTGCATTTACCACCTGAAAATTGGCTCCCCCCTGTGGTTAGCTGCTGGAAAATATAAAAGGATTAAAAGCATTTATGTTTTTAAACACACTGCTCAGGCTGTTAATATGATGTATTAGGGTCATATTATCTATTTTTCTTTTTTTGCTGTACAATCAAAAGAAAAACATTGGACAGAACACCACCAAATCTTAAAGTATTAAACAACATCCAAATCTAATTTTAACCCTGACACCAAGTCTGAACTCCCTGCTGTACCAAACACCAAGCCTGATTCCTAATTCTTACCTAGACTCTAAAACCAACCCTTAACCCTCACAAAATGAGTGCTGTTGGCAGGAGTGGCCTCAGGCAGGGATTATATTACCAGGCTGACGAGGACAGCTGCTTTGCTTTTTTTCCCACTCTGCTTATTGTCCACCTGAAGGATGCGTGCGTAGGTAGGGAGGTCACAAAAAACAGGAAGGCATGGGAACATGTACTCAGATACTCGTGGACAAGTGAAAAACCTCGAACTCAAATCATTCCTCACAAAGACATACATACAAGTATAGTCTCAATTGCGCTCTCTCACACACATACATCTTAAAAGAAACAGAGCAATAAACAGGAAAAAAAGAGATGACAGATTTAAAAATATAGACTTCAGTTTATTGCACAATCGTTGCTGGAGACTGAGGAGTGTGAGAGCCTGTCTGTTACACAGGACACTAATGTCGCACAGACATGTGAACTACAGCACAGGAACAAACCGTCTGAGTTCGTGCACATTAATTGGCAAGCACACAGACTGGATAACGAGGCACTCTGGGAATGCAATCAGCATCCCGTCGGTGCAACAGGCGAAAGTAAACGGGACAACATACAGTTTTCATGCTTGCATGGGTTCTGCAGGAGAGCTCATACGCACATGTGTACATACATGATCTGGGGATCTAAATAAATAACCCTGGAGGATAACTGCAGACCAGCAGTGACAGTGTTACCACCAGTTAGTTAAGTTTCATTTGGCTGCAGTTCAGCTACAGTAATGCCTGCATTAGTGAACATGAACTTCCACTAGATGGAGCCACACTCACTCATTTGACACATTAAGGAAGCCATGCAGATATGGAGACAATAACAGACAGACCCTCCAGAAAGCTCCCTTCATCCTAAAGGAAAGGGCTTGTCTCATTACCTGTACACATAGACCAGTGTCATTATAAGGATCCACAGAATAACAGCAATCGTTAATAATCAGTATATAACAACACAGGTGATCCATTATAAACAGGTTGTTAACAGGCTGTCCGGCACCTGTGTAATATTAAAAAAAAACAAAAAAAACAAAACAAAACAGGTTTTAGATTTGTTAGTGATGCTTTTATACATCATGTCTTTTCTTTTTTTTCATTAAACATACAGACAAAAGGACAAAGACCAATTTTCTGACCGGGTTCCACTCCTGCAACATGGTTTTCAGAGAAATGCTCCACCTTCCTTTGCCCTTGCGCCCACCCTGCCAGCTGGGTTCCCAGCATGAACAGACCGGACTAAAGAGGGCAGGTGAGTCTCGTGTCCATGTTTCAGACAGCAGCGGTCAGACCTCAGATGTTACAGCTACTGTTATGGCACCCTGAGAAGCGGGAGACTCAGGATGTTGAGAGAGAGCCCTCCGTTACAGCGGATCAGAGAGCCGTTTGACAAACACGAATTGACTTCACTGTTACGTATCCTTCGGCTGATAATGCATAGATAGACCAGTGGTAGTCACGAGGTATTCGCATGCCCGCCAAGATTCCCCTGCTATGGTCGCGCATATCTTTCCCGTGTGTCTTAAAAAAAGTGGTTACATTTAAATGATCAGAAGCATTCTTAGTCAGGGCCAAAAAAAAAGGTCTAACAGCTCTACATTTGAACAGAAACTAATGCCAGTCTTTTTTTTTCCTGTGTTTTTCACATATATATGATCATAGCTAATCAAATACATAAACTCATATCGATCTCAAGCTCCACATCGAGCCGCGTCTGCGTCCCTCATTACCCGCCAAGCACCAGGAGTCCACGGACGAGGTTTTCTGGGCTAAATCTGGTCAGCCAGTCCTTAGCCTTTAGACAGATGTCCCTTTATGTCAGAATTTATTAAAAGTTAAGTTTCAGGCTGCTACAAAGGCTGGAATTCACATTTTCCCGCTTTCAGTTTATTGGAGGTATAAAAGACATCTAAATGGCACACAGCCTGCAGGCTAAAGTGAGTTTAATTTGTGGCCTCAACATTGACCAAAATAACTGAATTGGGGTCTGAACTGCTGGTTCTCTGAGGAGTTTGTAGTGTGTTTCTTTACAACCACATTTAGCTGTAAAAGGGCATCTTTTTCTCAACGTCCTTCCATCTTTTAACCAAATCTCAACTTTGGTAAAGTCGCCTTGAGCATCTTCACTGGGTGGGTAGTCCCATTGCTTCCTATCTTTCTTCCTTAACCAAGTGTGTGTGTTAAAAATGAGTCACTGTATATTCTTCTGCACTGTATATAATCTACATAAATGTATTTACATTATTTATATGGACTTTAAATGTATTTCAGAATTGATTTGAATTCAAAGCCCTTTGGAGAACGATGAACAGTGCAGTTTGTTTTGATTGTGATGCATGGCCTCCCGTCGCTTCAAATCCTCTTCCTGCAGGGGTAACACCACACTCCAAACCCCACCTCCAACTAACCACACAAGTCATTTCCAGGGCCGAGTGAATGATCAGTTGCTGGCTACAGTGAACTAACAATCAGCTAACACTATGAGACATCAGTTTCTGTTTCACAGCTACTTTCATGCATTTTTTTTTTCATTCAATGGCCAAAACTACATTAACTTCAGCTTTTACATTGTACTCATAATCATCACTGTAAGAGTGAGACTAGCAGACAAATATCTGACTTTTTAAATGAGGGCAAGGCCATAAAGTCGGGTTATGTTGGGGTTAATGTATGTCACACAGACTCTGGGAAATCCTTCTTCATCTGTGAGTCAGTGTCACAGGAAGCAGACGTTGCTAATTTGGCGAGATGAAGTGGGGCTGACATGGCTGGCAACTAGCCTGTGTGTGGCGGTGAATATTGGCATGAGAAACAAACGCAATGCTTTAAAAGAAAAAGAAAAAACAACTAAAAAAAGTAAAGTCTAGGTATCAAATGAAGCTTCAGAAGCCAGTCCTGAACGTGACTGAAAAGTGCGACGATTACTCCTACACAACAGAAACAAGCCTGGACACACACACACGAAGGTGCTGTGACTCATACATGACGGGGAGGCGGGTTCAGAGGGGTTCATTCCTGCTTACGTAGGTCAGCTTAGTGTATAAACCACCGCTTTGTAAAGACTAAACATCTATTCAGGCTTTAAGAAAAGTGCAAGCAAGTACAGATAGATAAATAAATAAATAATGTGGCAAAAATGACTAACCATTAATATTTAAGGTCAATATATAAGTAAAAACATCTAAAAACAGTACATCTACATTCATGCCTGAGGACATAAATAACTTCAGAATAGACCTGCGCCTGTTTTAAAGGTCATATTGCAGCTGTTTTTCCTCGCTGAGCTGCGACGCGTAAAGACAGATCTTTTTCAACAGTGGTACTGTGTGACTGAGAAGTCACATATTGCAGGAAGGGAGAAAAAACTTTGTGCAGAGAAAATGTGGAGCTAATCCTCCAGATTTGCATGGTTTAAATAAAACAATGGATTTTCTTTGACCTCTTATTTGACCTGTCAGACAGAGCGATCCTGCACTGCAATGATGCAAACTGCTTAAGCACACACACATTTAAATGAATAAAAACAAACATTAAATATAATCTATTTCTTGATTAAGTATATATCCTTATGCGCTTGGGGCCAGAAGACAAATAACTATAAATAGCATTAATAAATCATTACCCCTTTACTTTTCAGCACTGCCACATATAGGTTTATATATTATGTGCACATTGTGGCATTTCAGTGTAAAACAACTACGCGCATTCGATGGCTTTTATACACAGTTGTGCAAAAGACTCACAAAGCACTCCGCCTCCGCCTTAAAAAGATAATTACATCTCGCACAAATGGAAACGGTGGTCTTCCAAACACAGGGAGGTCATAATAAATGTATAAGACCAATCAACTGGGAGTTGACTGGACATAAGCAGAAGTTTGGCAAAGGCAGCTCATAAACATCAGTTTCTTTTCTGATTTAAAAATGCCTGAATTGCTTTGGCACTGGTGCAAACAACGCTGATAACACTGCTCAATAGATCCCACCTGGTGGTCTGGGACATCTCAGCAGGTAAACTCACTGCTGACACGCTTCAGGAATGAGCCCCTCGCACGCCTTTGGTAAGGACCATTCAGACGACAAAGAAGAAAAAGAGGCAGTGGCAGAAAACAGGGAACTAAACAGTCCTGTAAAATTCAGTCTGTTGGACGAAGTCAAAACTCTAAAAGTGCTTTGTACATGTGTAAAAACAAAGGTGCGTGGGAGTGGGTGCTGTGTATGTGATGTGAGATATGGATGTGCTGCACAGGTGCTGACAAAGTCGTCGTCATTTGGACAAAGGGTTTTTAAACTTGTTTGGGGACAGGGAGCCTTTACCCCCGGAATACACCGGTCACTGTTTCTCATGCAGTGAGTTTCAAACTGACATCGGGTTGAGGGGCGTTTCATTTGGGCTGCATAGTGTTTATTTTTAAAATAGCGCTGGGCGGTATGAGCACACATTTCTACAGGACGGTAGATTCTGGCTCTGTAATTGCATTATTATTAGTTTTTTCTGCATGAGCAGTTCTTTAAATAGCTTAACAATGGCTTTCTCCTCTGTCAGGCACAGATGATTCTCTCATCAGTAAAAACATCTGCTAGCCTGAGTAACACATTATGCTTGCCTCCTTTGATTTTCTGTTGCTGTGAGCAGTCATAGGCCAGGATCAAAGCTGCATGACCAGAAGTCAAGCGAAAAGACTTAAGACTAAAAAACAAAACACAATTTTCAAACAGCAAACACAGATGCTAGCTGGGCCACAAGTTATTTTGGAGCATCTCTGGTCTTTCTTCAACTTCCATCAGTCTTTACTAAGTCTGAATGTTGCAACTTACATTAATATTGGAACTCAAGAAGAAGTGAGTGAAGGAAGAGGCAAGTATTAAAATACTGGCCACCGACCAGTGCTGCCCCTCAGCCTCAAAGTAGACACCTATGGTATCGATTTCAGAATCCCACATCGTCTCATTTTTGAGTCATCACATTCACAAGATTTGTAGAAAACTTGACCCCTGACCTTGAGGTTGAGGTCACTGAGTTTCGAACTCGTCCAAGATTTTTAGTAGATACACTTACCGTATGAATTTGAAGCTCCTCTGTCTCCACATAATTGAGCTTTTGCATTCACAAATTTAGTGCCCCGGTAGGGCGATACCACATCAGCCTTTTACGCCTGAGGGGTAAAAAGTTAGAAGTTGAAGAAGGAAGGATGCTGTACAGAGTTTGGAGAGGAGCTGAGATGAGTTCTGGCTGGTAGTGAAAGTTAACTAATGACTGGGAAAGCACAGCTGAAGTAGTGAGGGAAACCGTCAAGAAGGTGTTTTGTGTATCTTCAGGACAACAAGGAGCCTAGGTGGTTGGATGAAGAAAGTAGACAAGAGTATTGGGAGGCTAGGAGTACAGCAACAAAAGAAGTGGCAAAGCAAAGACTTACAGTGAGTGTTACGTGAAGTTGGACACTAAAGACGGAGAAAAGAGCTTGTATTGATCGGCTAGGTGGAGAGATTCAACTGGAAAAGATGTGCAGGGTGATTAAAGATAGAAATGAAAATGTACTTATGAGTGAAGAGAGTGTTGAGAAGGTGGAAGGAGTACTTTGAAGAGCTGATGAGTGAAGAAAATGAGAGAGAGGAGGACAGATGGAGGACAGTTAGTGAATCAGAAAGTGCAGAGGATTAGAAAGGAGGACGTGAAGGCAGCTATGAAGAGGCGGTTGGTCCAGACATACCTGTGGAGGTATGGAGATATCTGGGAGAGAGGGCAGTGGACCTTTAATCAGTTTGTTTACCAAAGTCCTGGAGAGTAAGAGGGTGTCTGAGGAATAGAGAAAAAGTGTACTGGTGCTGATTTTTAAGAACAAGGGTGATGTGCAGGGCTGGAGCAACTACAGAAGGATAAAGGTGATGAGCCATGCCATGAAAAAGAGAGGTGATGAGCAGTCAGCAGCAGTACGGCTTCATATCGAGAAAGAGCACTACCTGGTGTCAACCATCCAAAGGAGCAGACAGTGCACAAGAGAGGCGAAGAACAGAGTGGAGCAGGTGGAGACGAGTGCCAGGAGTGATTTGTGATGGAAGGATAGCAGCAAGAATGAAGGGGAAGGTTTACAAGATGGTACTGAAACCTGCTGTGATGTATGGACCAGAATTGGCAAGGCTGAGCTAGTCTGGACATGCGCAGAGGAGGGGTAGTGCATATACTGGACAAATGATGTTGAAGATGGAGCTTCCAGGCAAGAGGAAAAGAGGAAGACCACACAGCCGATTCAGGAATATATAATGATACTATGATATAATGACTTTTTCCTCATAAATGTGCCATTTTGTCCTTTTTACAGCTTTAATCTCGAAAGTTCTGAGGTTTTGTCATGAATTTTCCTCATGCTCACCCAGCCCCTAAAATTTTTATGAAACCTTCAGGGGCTTTAACACACAGTGGTAACCTTGAGTTTGAAAATTAATACAAATTCCTTCTCAAAACACTCCAAAGTACTTCTCACACAAAATGTTTTACGGCATATAAACCCCTCCAAAAGTCACAGTAAGTGTTGTGCCTTTTCACTCCTATAGGTCTCTACCAGCGGAAAGACACAGTACTTACTTAAATTCATATTCAGATCAATTAAATTAGAATCAGTATACCGCCCAGCACTCTTTCGAAATTGAAAAGACACTCTTTGCTCTTCCTGGGTCTGACATCCCGCCCTCCTCATCTACTCTGTGCATCTTAATGCGGCTTCCGTAAAAATACTCAGGACACTTCTGAGGCGTGCCGCGACCTGTTTCATGGATTCGCAAGCATTGTCGTGAGTGGGCGAGATCAGCTTCGGCAGCAGCATGAGACTTGGAACGCAACACAGTCGAGCTCGGTGTATTCCTGAGGCTACAGGCAAGAACATTTTTCCAAGGTCTCACTTATAATCCCAACACTGACAAACCACATGCTTACTACCATTTCTACTCTTGCATGCCAAAATTATGAAACTTTTAAATCCAAAAATTTTAGACACATGTGTGTCAGTTTCTACTGGTCCAAAGATGATGTGGGTGTGATTAAAGGATACAAAATATAGTCGCCATCTGTAGATCGCCACTTTTTAAGATCGGAACATAATTTAAACAATTTATCACTAGTCATTTTAGCTGTGGTTCGTGGACCCAACTTTCAGAACCGCTGATTTGGACCGTTTTAATCAACTACATCAAGTAATGCTCAAGTGAAACTTCTATCATTACGTAAAAGGCTTCGAGCTGTAACCTTTACCTAAGACATTATAGGGTTTAAAACTTGGTTAATAAATTTACTTTTTAAAATTTTCCACTTTTTTTTTATCAGTTTGTGTATGAATGTGTGTGTGTGTGCGCACGTGTGTATGTATACACCTTTGCACCAAGTTTGTGGCAACTGAGCAAGTCAGAATGATTGTGCGTGTTACTTGACATACTTTTACCTGCATTCGCACAAATCAAGATGGACGAAGATATGAACATTCTGAGTTTGAGCGCATGAAGTGAAAACATGCACAGCATCAGTTCCTGTAATCCCCCGTCCTTTCCCTTCCCTTTCCAGACACCCCCCTCCCCCCAGAGGTCTCTCAATGGTATGTTCCAGCGCTCCTTGTGAGGGGCCGGGGGCTGCTGTGTGGGTCAATCTGAGGGGCAGTCGTAGCTGGTGATCCAGAGAAGGTCGTCCAGCACGCCCCAGTGCAAGTAAAGGATGGAGATAACCACCAGTACATGCATGATCTGGTGGCTGTTGCACCAGTAGTCGAAGAGACCCGGCCAAAAGCGCTCCGGGATGCGCGTGATGTTGATGACCCCGCCCAGCACGGCCAGTGCATCCATCGTGAGAAAGTGGCGTAGCGAAGTGGGACTGCCGCCGCCCACGCCAACCCAGCGGAGCAGGAAGAAGGAGAAGCGAAACAGCGCTTGCCAGGCAAAGGAGCGCAACCGCCGAACGCTGCTCCGAGCGGTGACGGCGCAGTAGATGGCGTGGCTGGACAGCAGGATGTAGACTAACAGGGCCACGGTGCGGATAAATGGGTAGCACAGCAGCGTGGTGTAGACGATAGGCAGTGCTCCTAAGACACGAAAAAAGACACGGGGAAGTCAGAAGAGCAATGAAGCCACACCTCGTAAAAAGCACAAAGGTGGAATTGTTGACCCTTTAAAGCTGCGTGTGTAACTCTGTGCTTTTGGCCAGAGCTTGATGGTTTCATTATTCACAGTTCAACTGTGCAGGAAGGTGGCTGAAACAAACTCTCGCTTAGTATTTTTTATTTCACATTATAGGAAGTGGATGATGAGGTTACTGAAATAAGGAAGCAGTTCTCTATTCTAGAGAACTCAGCAGGAAGGCAATACTGATGGGATAAAGCTTTACAGTGTGCAACTAAAAATAGAAGCATGTGGACTATAAAATGTATTCAGGAGCAAGTGTGTGAATCGACAGTATTGTAAAATTTGGCCTTCTGTTTTTCTCTGTGCTGTCATTAGGGGTTTGCAGCTTGTTCTCTCTGACACACGCACAATCAGCAGGTAGTGCCATCACTGAGAAGGTGAACCCAGGTGGAGTGAAATCATTTTACTAGAGTTAATAACAGTGGCATTCATTACTGTAATCATAGTCAAAACCTTTGTGGGTCAAAAGCTAATAAGGGTCCTTCATCAAAGTACTTGTTCAACAAGCTTAATCATGAATCAAAGTGATCTTGTCACCTGCTCCCATCCTAGTCTAGGTGAGTTTTGACAGCAGGAGTTTGTGTGTGTGCCATGTGTCCTCCGGCTGTTAACGTGATCGTTCCAAGGAGGACGTAACGCAGAAATAACAGAGAATGAGCAGACTACATGGCTCAGACTAGATGTTTGTGAGTTTGTTAGAGCCGTGCTACGCAGTGTGGCTTGTAATGAACTTATAAGACTGCTAATATTGCAGAGTGTGCCCCTTAGGTTTACAGCATTCAGTTCTTCTAATGTTCAACTGAGCTGTAAATGCACTGTTCCTAAATACAGCTACTAAATAAGCTAAGCTTTCTAGATATGGATAACTCACAAAGGAAAGCACAAAGGAAAAAAATAAAACAAGTACAGGACTTTGTTTTCAACGGAAACGTTATTATTTTGTAGACTGAAAGCATTTCTGTCTTATTAAACTCACAGTCACCTTGAGCTGAGGGTGATGAATTCATTAGCTGAACAAGAGGCAATTAATTGGTGGCTCAAATGTGATCATTAACTGTTTTCTTCTGGTTCACTTAATTGCAAATGGAAAATCATTTGTAGGCAAAGAGAAAAAGATGAAGTGATCCTTGTTATATTGTTGTTAGACTCCCTTGTCTTTCTACTTTTCTCCTGCCTTCTGCGTTCTCCTACCTGAGCCCTCATGTTGGCAGGGTGAGCTATTTGTCGTTTAGTTGCTTCATGTTTTACTGTAAAGATTTGTTTCTTACATGTTTCATCGTTTCCTTCCTTGCCTTTGTGGATTTTCTTTTCTTTTTTGCATTTCCCGCCTTAATTATTCTTACATGTTTGTTGCTTCCCGGTCTGTCCTCTGTCTAAAGCTGTCTGCCTTTGCTTTGCTTTGGTCTTCTTGCCTGATTCTCCACTGTTAACTATCTCCTGTTCCCTTACTTTGGAGTTTTGTTATTTACTTGCTGAAAATCCTGAAAATTACCTGTAGGTCTAAGTCCATTAATATTTATATTGTTTTACTCTCTGCCTTTCCTGCATTTGAGTCTGTTTAACTTGACTAATCCTGACAGAGTTTCCTTTATGTTCACATGAAGCGTATGCATTAGCTCATTCGGGAGGACCTGTATCCACTCGTCTGTCTGCATTTCTGGGAGCTGCTATTCTGTTCTTTTTATCATGTCAACCCTGTTCCTCCTAATCTCCACCCAACCCTAGTTGTTCAGAGCCTCTAGACTTTGCTGCTAAACCTTTTGATAGGCCTCTCGCCCTAAGACAGCTGGGATAGGCTCCAGCCCCCCCATGACCCTGAAAAGGATAAGCGGTAGAGAATGGATGGATGGATAGAAAGGATTTCAGATCTGGCTATAACAATGAATTTAAGGGGATGAAGGAATTAAGTACAATTAAATGATGCCAACTGCTTTCATGGTATTTTCTTAATTACTAGTTGGATAGAACTGTGCAACCAAAGCACAGGAGGTCACAAGCTGGTGCGCTACTAGTGCATGCCCTAACTCTGGATACACCGGGAGGGTTGTGTCAAGAAGGGCATCGAGCATAAATATCCTTGCTCATTCCAATATTCAGATGCTTACGTATCATTGTGGCAACTGTGCAGCTGACAAAAGACTAATTGATAATTGCTCAGTGGCACAGACAGAAAAGACCTGTGTATATGCAGCTCTGTGAGGAAAGCACAAAGGATACTTTATCCGCTACTAGCATGAAAATAAAGTTTATATCATATTTAACCCTGTTAACATACACTGATGAATGATTTAGCCCACCTAAATGAATAATTAGTGGGCATAAGTGGATGGATATCAGATTATCAGGTAAAACAGTAATAAGTCATAGTGTTTTCTTGGGTGTTTAATCCCTTTTTTAGACTTTATTGTAGATTTTTCCAAGTATTTTTTATGGTTAAAAACAGTTAATGGGAACAGGAGGCCTGTAAGATACATAAGCTAAAGTAAGGATTGTAGCTTTGGTCATAAAGATGAATAAATATCCCTGGTGCTTAGTCCTGGCAGGTTGCAGGGCTGGTAAAAATTTGTGGCACAACCTGAGAGGTTATTCCCATGCTTTGTCACAATATTAATAATGAATTACCGATATCTGTGTAGTGGGCAAATCTAAAAGGGTCGTTCAAAGTGTACGAGTCTATAAAGAGATAAAAAATAATGTGCCTATCATTTTTTCTTACAATAGCGTGATGTAGGCAGCATAGACAGATCAATAATCATTTCAGAGCTCGAATCATTGCTTGCAAAGTACAATCGAATCAGAGTGTGTTGCGGCAAATCAATACTGGTCCACCTCCAAGCAAAACACCTGCATGGTAAATCACTGACAATCAATTCCATCCTGGAAGAAAACAGATCAGCAATAAGAGGACAACAGCTGACAATGAATCCATGAGGCCTCACCCAGCGTGTTGATCATGCAGATTCCACACACGTCCAGCTTCAGGAGGGTGTGGTAGACCGGCTCCCCTCCCTCGTGGTTCATGAACAGGTGGTAAACCACAGAGCCCAGCTGAGGTGACAGGCAGGCCAGGAAGTGCACCACACCCAGCCATGTCACGCTGATCTGAGACCAGGGGATGTTAAGAGGCAGCAGCACCAGGAAGCAAACCAGAGGGATGCCTGGAGAGTGAGCAGGCAGAGAAACCCGGAGAGCGGTGGTTATAAAACAAGGCTTTACCTTAAGCCTACCACACAATAAAAGACTTTGACAAGACTTATAAAAGACTGAGTCTGACTCTGTCTCACATCTCCAGTGTGTGGCATAACTCAGTTTTTAGTTGCTCTGGAATCAGCCTCCAAATACAAACACTCACTGCATGGGAATGTAGTAGTATTTATTTAAAAATGAGGGGTTTTTTTTACTACACAGGAGTTTAAATTAAAGTCCTTCTAGAGCTCAACAAGTCAAATCATACAGAAGTGAAACACTTTTATCCAAAAGACTGGATGTGTGAAGGTTTGTTTGTTTTTTTATCTTTGTAGAACCACTGTGACCTGTAAATTTTAATGCATGTGTAATGACTGAAAGTGGAAAAACAAACATACTGCGAAATATGCACACAATGAAACTGGAAAAAGACTGGAGGGTTTTTTAAAACTGTGTTCATCTTATAGGTAACTATGCAGAAATTGTAATGTTAAAACTACACAAGAGAAAGATCAAATGAACTTTAAATAAATAGAAAAATTAAGAAAATGAATAATCAAATAAAATTAATGAAGGAGCTACATAAAAGTCTAAATGGTCTAAACAACAGAACGTCATGTAAACGGCTGAGCTTAATACAGGGCAATAATTCATTTATTTTAAATGCATTTTATGTAACTTCTTTATCTGCATTATATACTTTAAAATCATTATTATTAATAAATGTATATATCTCTAACTTTGATTTAATTAACATTCATATTCATATTTCATTATTATCTTTTATTTATTTTTATGTCATTATATTTATAAATAATATTACCAGCTTTATGTAATTGCATTTAATATTATTATTATTTTGTTTTTCATTTTTACTTTTAGATATTTCAATTTTATTCCATACAAGAAAAGATATACTTTCCCAAAACTTGGAAAATTTCAGGAACTTCTGGAATGAATAAAGTATAGCTTATCTTATCTCATATGTAAAGTCACACATGTAATTAAAGTCCTGACAGCAGCGCTTCTCGTGTCAAAGAATGTCTCTTTATGCAACACTTTTAACAAATCTGATGATACGCAATTAAAATGACTGAAGCACCATCTTTTACTTCTGCTTGTTAAATGGAGTCCAGCGGATAATGTTGCATGAGGTAATATGCACGCACGCTGGTATGAAAACCATCCGCTCAACTCTGACAAAAGCAAATTAAGGTGTCGTGTTTACGGTGAAGGATTATCTAGCTCAGGAGTTTCTGGAATCGAGGACGCTGTTTTTCACACTGCACGCGAATGAATCGCCGTGAAGGGCTGCTGAGAGTGCACAGATACCAGCAAGAAGAGCCAAAGGGGAAACCTACATGATTGGCACTAACGTATCAGTGATTCCCCACTGAGAAAAAGCCAAAGCTCCCACTAAGCTCTAATTCTGATGCAGCAAAAGGTCACGCTGCTAATGGCTACATGGCTCCCATTTAAGTTTCTGTGTTTGGCAGGGAGTTTGGCGTTGACTGCTACGTGAGCAAAATGCAGACCTTGAAATTTGATCCGCTTACATCGGCTCTTATCACTCTGAGACACACCTACATCACTCCTCCCTTTCTCTCGTTTTTGCTCTTGCTGAAGTCAAGGCAGGTGATACAAGGAATGGCATGCAACTGTAACAGGTCTATTTTAAGCACATTATCTCCCCCTCAGCATTCGCCCTGAGCTGGCGAGTTGAAGTCAGGCGTGGACACAGCAGCGGGAGCGAGGACCTCTGAGTATCTGAGACCTGAGCTGCGGGCAGGATGTTTTCAGTTTATATGCAAAACAAGCCGACTCATGAAACGCAGCCGAAATGTTACAGTGCAATAATAAAGAAGAATTACAAGCACCGCGCAGCTTCTTCTTCTTCTTCTCAGATCAGGAAAACTGGAAAATAAAGCTCATTAGATTAAACATTAGCGTGTTACGTTGAGGTCACATGCTAAGCCAACATCACTGGAGTGCAATAAAGATACTCAGAGCCACTTAGCTGATAATCACTGATGCTGTTTAACTGCGCCGTGACTGCTGGATGCTGGAGTGCCACAACAATGTTAAATTACACCATCCAGATTGCACTTTGATGTGAAAAGAGAAGGGCAAAAGACACAAGTCATGCTGCTGAGTGCCACATTACAGGCTGTCTAATCATCTCAGCATGAAAATAGAAAAAACAACCCAGCACGCAAACTGCTAACAGGCCAACACCTCGATCTCACCTTTGGCTGAACAGATTAACACAATTCTGCAATTAATCTGGGCTTGTAGCAAACTATTAGAAGAATTGCATATTGTGTAAACCCAAAATTCAAGAGCAGATGAAAAACACAGTGCTTTGTGGTGTTTTCCACTAAGTGCGATTCACTTGAAGAAATGCTGAAGTCAAACTGCTTTTTAAAACTTCAGTCCATGTTTAAACGCTTGCCTCCAAGCAGAAAAGTCTTGGAAAAACATTTCTTTGTCAACAAAAATGCCCTCTTTGCAAAACTGCCATACAGTCAAGATCTAAACTGAAAAAATGCACCTTGGGAGGGTGCGGGAGGGTGACAGCTTTTAAAATAGAGTCCTTTGAATCAGTTGGCCAGTACTGGCATAAATCAGGGGTGTCAAACGCATTTAATTTCAGATTTTAAGTGGGCCGGATTAGCTCTGCTATTTGGATTGGATATCAGTTCAATCCTGAGTTTAAAAAAGCTAAATCAAACAACGACAATGTGCTGATCTACGGGCTGATGTATTCAATTCAGTTCTACGCATTTACTTCACCACCACAGTATAAAAGATAGACGTCACGACTTGCCAGTCACAAGTCGTTAGCCAGTGAGTGAACCACGGATAATCCTCACTGCTAAAACTCAAAATGAAAACATTTATAAAAATGACTTTTTATCTTGGTGGAGAATAGGTCTTAGATTACATAGGTTCAGTTGAACTCCTGATCACATTGTGATTGCCGCATTTGCAAGCGTGGAACCGCACATGAAAATGAGTATGCAAAGTTGAGCCAAGGTTATTTCTTTGCAGGCAAGACATCTGGGACCTAACGTTTATTAAACCAGTGATGAGACGTACACAACACGATGGAAAGTTTCATCATTGTGAATCCTGACTGAAAGAAGACTTTTAAACACTCAGTAATTAAGCAAGACCATTTATTCTGACAAAGCTGAAAAACAAAGTTTAAGTGGAGCCTAATGCTGCCTTCATATTCCCCATTTTTTACCCATGTTAAGGATTACAGCTTATTCATTTAACACTACTCGGCATTGGCAGATACTCAAAGCCAAGGTATCAGAACTTGGAAGAGTTGGGCCTGTGAAAAACACCCTGGAACACCCAACAGTTTCTGTTAATGCAAAGACGTTAAAGCACATTCTTTAAAACATCAGCGTTTCAGGGTTTGTCATGGATTAAAAATGTGCCTTTCGAGGGTGAAAATGCACATAAGCACGACTGGTGGGATACAATTAAGACAAAGAGCCTTTGTTACATTAGTTAATACAAGTTTTTGCTTTTTCCCGTTATTTTTGGACGCTTGTTAATTAAAAATGTATTTTAAGCTTGAGTAAATTAGACCCTCTTCTGCAAAAGGCCAAAACCTCTGTGGTGGGTGCCAGAATTTTACATAAGCTCAGCCTTTAACAGAAATACCATGTATAAAACTGATGAACAGCCTGAGAAATCTGAAGAAAAATCTCTGCAATTTCAACAATATTACTCAATTTTTCCACATTCTACCTTTTTCTAGTCTAACGTCATTAGAGAGAAATGTAACAGTATAGTGAACAGGGCTGAAATCCATCACTTTACTGTGGCATGGTATGGCAGACAATGGCTGATGTCTCTGCCAGCAAGAAGGCTGTAAACTGGACATGGCTTGAATGAAAACAGAAGTTCAGACAAACATTTTCATGATGTGAGCCTTTGTTTTAGGTATAGCAGCAAAGAGCGTCCTGCTGCAAAATGCAGTCAAATGTCAAACTGATGTCCTTCTTCTCCGCAAAGCCTTCCAATGAGCTGGATTTCAGCTCTTTGGTGGGCCGAGTGTTTTACATCTCCGGTATGAATGATATTGGCATATTTATCAACATGAAAACATTTTCTTTTAATAAACATAATGCAGAAACAGATGCTTCGTCCAGCAAATCTATTGTTTTAGTACTCTCAGCAATGCCTGCAGCACATGTACCAGAGCTGGTGCAGAGGCCTCACAATAACTTACCAACTAGTTTATGACATGCAGTGCTAGAAAGTCTTTCAAGACTTTCAATTTTCCTTTTAATATAATTCTAAAATACTTACATACACATCTATATATATCACAGTGTTAATTAGTTCATTACAAACATAGTATGCTTGTTATGGAGTATATACATGCATACTCTTCTTTAATACATGTTTATAAATACATACTATCAGTACGTTCATGTAGAAGAGGCTAATTGCTTTTGGTGGCAAAACTGTGGTTAATTTCACACCTTAGAGCAGAAATGCAAACATTGGCTTGCAAACATTACAGCTTTTCAAAGTAGATGATTTCCTGCTTTTCTTGTCACATGTCAGTGGGAACTAAACAAACTTGGCAGTGGTATTCCCAGTGTAATGACTGGTGATAGCTGCCAAATCCTATTTTGTGCTTGAAAATAAATCACTTTATTTTGTATTGTCCTTCTATGATAGTTAATGAGCTCTTTGTCAAACCATAAATGTGTTGATACACTGATGATGACTGAAGATGGTTTTTAATCATTTCTGATGTCTATGAGTCTGCTGCCTTTGCTCCTAATGCGTGAGACTTCAAGCTGGATTATTTCTTTAGTACTCTTGTAATTTGTATGGTCCTACTCTAGCTCTGGTTTCTTGGTATTGGTGTCTTGTAAGCCTGTTTGGATTGGACTGATTCCCTTATGCATGACACATTAAAAAAACAAATCAGTCAATCAGTCAAATCATGTTCTGCTTTTGTGTTCTGTTACTGTAAGTTTTAGATGAGTCACACTGAAGAGTTGTACAAGAAATGATGACTCTGTAAATTGCTGTCATCTGGATAAATAAAGTATATTACAAAAAGAGTCAGAGTCATGTATGCCTTCATGAAAGCTTCCCAGCCTGTGTTGCTGAGTCTGGCAGTGCATCCTTCTGCAGGTACAGGGTCTGTCACCCACTCTACACAAATCTCGCCTGCTGACTAAGCACTCCAAGCTGATTTTTGTTGTACTCACCGTGAGTGTATATGTTTCCAAGTTCATTGTGCAGGTAGAACAGGCTTCTGATGCAGTCCTGCACGGAGGAAATTGGCCGGTATCCCGTAAGGACGTATTTGTTGAACTGAAGATGTGGAGGTGAACTCGCCCAGTCCAGCAGCCTGGGTCCATTTAAAAATGCCATAGCAAAGAGGACGGTTAAAAGGACACCGCCGAATAAGTAAAAAACTGACTGTACACCTATATACACGTTCAGTAAGATTATTGCGACTAAAACCTTATGGGAAACCATTGGTATTGGTTGTGAGTTTTTTGTTTGTTTTGGGGGGTTGTTTTGTTGTTGTTGTTTGTTTGTTTTTTAATTATTATTTTGTGCTGTTAGCCGCCTAGCTCGGCGCTAGCTAGCTCAGGAGAAGTCTCTAAGCGCTACCCGGCAACTGTGTGCGCGCGCCGTCGCTGCTCGCTTTGAACCGCCGGTACCTGTGCGAGTGTCATCCGCGAGGCTGGAGACAGACGCGGAAAGCCACACGCATGATGCAAGCTCCCGGCGGTCATTACATTTGACATCTAAAGTGTCCGTGTGCCACCTACAAGCGCTAAGCGTTTGAGAGGCGAAGGGTTCGCGGTCATGTTAAAGCCATTTCCCCGTTAGTTAGCATTCCGGTGCAGCGGCGCGGGCAAGGATGCTGTGGGGGAGCCGCGCCAACGTCCAACTCCAGATGATGCTAGCTCGATCCCAGCGGTCAGATGTGAAATAGAGGACTAGCAGGTTACACCTTCACTGTAATGAAGGTAGACAGGCGTTGTTTGTTAATCCAGCCCCTTGTATACTGGCTAGGTTTCGTAATGCCGCTGAAAAAATTAAAAAAATAAATGGAGAAGGTCCGTGATTGTGGAACAGAGATTTTGAAGGACTGCGGGCTAGCAAGCCGGGCAGTCGCCTGTCAACGTCCGGTGGCTGAGGATGTAAAAGCGGATACTTGAGCCGGCTGGCTTTAAACACGCCCAGCCTGCTTCATACGGCGAGTATTCAGTGTCTTCATCAGGTGTTCGATCCAACTATGATCCACCATTATTTCTAGGTGGCTGTTTTCCTTGAAATGCGGAGTCCTCTCCGGCGGCCTCGAGTCTCCCCTGCATCGTCTTCCAAGCGTCAAGTTACTCAGACAGAAACCTGGACATTTCCGGTCGGTGTTTTCAAAATAAAAGCCAGGAAGTTTCGCACAACTGTTCTCAAATAAGGTTATTATACTTAGCTAAAACTAAACGACAGAATTAAAGCTGCGTGTGAAAACTACGAAAGGATACTAGGGTTTGGAAGGTTGCTTCCGCCAGTGCAAAAAAATCCAGGCAGAGAGAGGTAGGATGAGGTCAGGCAGCAGTCTCCGTGGACAGTGATGTTTGTACAGTGTGATCTTTAGTGATAGTAAGCTCTCTTCCTCGAGAGATGGCTCTCTACCATCTCTCCAAAGTCGGTAGAAGCAAGACAATGCATGTGTGTGAATGAGAGGGAGACAGATGTAACGGTGAAGCTGCAGGGAGCAGAGATAGAGAAGACAGATGAGTTTAAATACCTGAGGTCAAAAATCCAAAACAACAGAGTGCCAGGAGTGATTTGTGACAGAAGGATAGCAGCAAGAGTGAAAGGGAAGGTTTACAAGATGGTAATGAGACCTGCTATGATGTATAGTTCGCAGATGGTGGCAATGACAAAAATACAGGAGGCCGAGCTGGAGGTGACAGAGCTAAAGATGCTCAGATTTTCATTGAGAATGACCAGAATAGACAGGATTATAAATTAGTACATGAGACAGACAGCTCAGGTCAAGGTTTGGAGACAAAGTCAGAGAAGCAAGGCTGAAATGGTTTGGACATGTGCAGAGGAGGGATAGTGGATATATTGCAGAAAGAATGTTGAACACAGGACACACACACTCACATGCACGTTCACGTACACTGATACAGACACGCATTCACCCCCCTAGTACCCGCCCAATGCCTCCGACTGCTTACTCCCTTCTGATGAAGATGGCAAAACCTGCATCCAGCGCCTGAAATGGCTGCAGGACAGCAGGGCTGCTGTTGGCATCGGACTAGTCCTTACCCCTATCCCTTCCCCAGCTGCTTGTCACGTGATTTTATATGGTGTTGATGTGGATATTCATGTGCTGTATTTGTGCTGAGGTATTTTTTTTACTGTCCCCAAACTGTTCTCCCAGTTAGGAGTCTAGTTTGGGTAGAGTTATTTTTTCCACCTCATGTTCCCATGATGTGTGTTTTTTTCAGTTTCCTTTAGGCGCGGCTACGTCTGCAGCCTGTCCTCCCCCTTCCTTCGGACAAGTCAATTTTCACTGCATGTTGTACTTGTATGAATATGTATGTGACAAATATCAAACCTTTTAATCCTTTTTTAAGAAAAGAGAAAGGCCACCGAGCAGATTCATGGATGTAGTGATGGAGAACATGCAGATGATTGGTGTGACAGAGAAGGATGGTAGGATGGAAAAAAGATGGAAAAGGAAGCCACTGTCCTAAAATATTGAGTTAGTTATCTCGAAATTTTAAGTTACTTCTAAATAAGTAACTTAGTAGTTACTTCTAAGCAAGTAACTTGGAAGTATTTTGAGTTACTTCTGAGTACATTGAAATTTTGAGTTATGAAATCAGTTTGACTTACAGATAGCAAAAAAAGCAAAGGCAAACACAAGCTTCCATATCAGAGCCACAGAAGGTAAAAAATGAATACAGAAATAACTCCTGAGAAAGAAACATTCAAATTTAGGAGAAAAATATTTAGAGAAAATTCAGAGAGTCAAAAAGGCAAATGTATGGAACAAAAAAGGCAAATTTACAAAAATAAAACTGGTAGATTTACGACAAATAATAGATACATTTACAAAAATTTTAGAGAATTGTATTGTTAGAGAAGTGTATTGTTTCACTTCTCAAAGTTGAGTTGGAAAGAAATTCTCATATTTGAGCTCCTGGGATAAATAATTAATAACAAACATTATGACAAGACCAACAAAGGCTTTTTCCAGTCTTATCATTAAGGCAGACAATAAACTACAAGCTCATTGTCATTAATATGAGTCATCCTCCAGCCTGGACTAACAACTCAGGTAAACAACTTAATAATTTATGAGTGACATGAAATTGAGTAAGCTGTCTTCACAAAGTGTTTACATTGTAATACTTATTCTGAACTTCTTATATTGTTTGTTCTACAAAGATGTACTTCTTATATCTTGAGATATATTATAGACCTAATAGTGTAATTGTTCTTTGTGCATATTTTTTGTACAGCTACAGTTAGCTACTCTCTGTCCATCTCATAATTTAAGTGTTTATTTCACACAAAACACACAGTAAACAAAGGTGGGAGCAATTTTATTCCAAGTATTAGTATTCTTGTCTCTAACATTTACATACATGTAACAGCATCAGACCTTACTGGGGCCATGATGGTCATTTGGTTACACCAGCCACTTCATTAGTTACACCTTGCATTCAGAGTTGCCTTAGGTGGCAGTTGCCTACGGTGCTGGAAAAATTCCTCAGAGAAATAAAGGAATGGACATGGTCAGCTACAATACTCATTTAGGCTAGGTTGTTCTAGTTGCCAAGAAAATATCCCCCACAACATATCTGTCATGGTCTGTGTGCTGGCAGGCAGGAATGGAGGACCCAAACGCAGGACTCGCTGAAGCGAGAATGAACTCACAAGCAGCTTTATTGCAAAACTGCAAACAAACAAAACCTACACGAAACAAAAACCGGTAGGCAGGCTGGCAGACGGAACACACAGTAGAGATGAGGGTACGACGCGACAAAGAGCAGAGGAACACACAGGGCTAAAATACAAACTGGGGCAATCAGGGAATGGGAGACATCAGGGTAAAACAGCTGGGACTAATTACCAGGACAGGACAGAGGGGAGCAAAACAGAACCTGACGCACACTGTCAGGTTCAAACAATGGAAAAAGGACGTCCACAGAGAAGACGGGTCTCAATCCAATTTAACAAAAATATTTATTATCAATTGCCAATACAAAAAAAACAGATTCTCCATGGAGGGAGATGTGTTC